>PIJE02002561.1:0-12090 GCA_002895965.2 Coryphaenoides rupestris
TGGGGGTGGTGCACTAATGAGCAGGTGGGGGTGGGGCCCCTAATGAGCAGGTGGGGGGCCTAATGAGCAGGTGGGGGTGGGGCCACTAATGAGCAGGTGGGGGTGGGGCCACTAATGAGCAGGTGGGGGTGGGCCACTAATGAGCAGGTAGGGGTGGGGCCACTAATGAGCAGGTAGGGGTGGGGCCACTAATGAGCAGGTAGGGGTGGGGCCATTAATGAGCAGGTAGGGGTGGGGCCCCTAATGAGCCGGTGGGCGTGGATACGTACGTGTCTCTTGTCCAGGGCTAAGAACTGTGGGGGCGTGTCTAGGGGCAGGAAGCTCTTGGCCTGGCTCGGAGGCGGTGGTGGGGGTGGCGGGGGCGTTGTCTCAAAGCGGGACTTTGGTTTGTACAGCCGGCCTTTCTTCTCATCAGCAGCGGCCTCATCTGAACAACCGAGACAAAAACACTGAAACACCAGCGACCACTTCACTGAAACACCGGCGACCACTTCACTGAAACGCCAGAGACCACTTCACTGAAACACCAGAGACCACTTCACTGAAACACCAGAGACCACTTCACTGAAACACCAGAGACCACTTCACTGAAACACCAGAGACCACTTCACTGAAACACCAGAGACCACTTCACTGAAACACCAGAGACCACTTCATTGAAACACACGTCTGAAAGTGTTCACGTTGCAACACTAACGCTAGAGCGCGAAACGTTTCACGGTATAACAATACAAGTTATCACGTTATACATAATGTGAACACTAGGGATGGGTACCGAAACCCGGTACCACTATGGCACCGGTTCCCGTACGACCGGTACCTACCGTACCGAATCAAAACGCATATTTCGGTGCCACGACCGAAGGGAGCGCCGGCGCTCCCATTACTCGCTTTTTTCAAACTACCGTAACTCCTAGACCGTTTGTGCGATCGAAGAAATTCCAATGGTTTCTGAAAGCAGAGAAGCTGCTTTCTAACCATATTAGGGGGGGGGGGGGGGGGGGGGGGGGGGGGGGGGGGGGGGGGGGCTATTTTAACAGGTAAACCCGAAGGGGTTGCGCGGAAGAGTTGCGCAAAAGAGTTGTAGGAGGAGACAGAGGATTCAAGCTTGTTTACATCGTGTTTAGCGGGTTCTGATCGTGTTTAGCGGGTTCTGATCGTGTTTAGCGGGTTCTGATCGTGTTTAGCGGGTTCTGATCGTGTTTAGCGGGTTCTGATCGTGTTTAGCGGGTTCTGATCGTGTTTAGCGGGTTCTGATCGTGTTTAGCGGGTTCTGATCGTGTTTAGAGGGTTCTGATCGTGTTTAGCGGGTTCTGATCGTGTTTAGCGGGTTCTGATCGTGTTTAGCGGGTTCTGATCGTGTTTAGCGGGTTTTGATCGTGTTTAGCGGGTTCTGATCGTGTTTAGCGGGTTCTGATCGTGTTTAGCGGGTTCTGATCGTGTTTAGCGGGTTTTGATCGTGTTTAGCGGGTTCTGATCGTGTTTAGCGGGTTTTGATCGTGTTTAGCGGGTTCTGATCGTGTTTAGAGGGTTCTGATCGTGTTTAGCGGGTTTTGATCGTGTTTAGCGGGTTCTGATCGTGTTTAGCGGGTTCTGATCGTGTTTAGCGGGTTCTGATCGTGTTTAGCGGGTTTTGATCGTGTTTAGCGGGTTCTGATCGTGTTTAGCGGGTTTTGATCGTGTTTAGCGGGTTTTGATCGTGTTTAGCGGGTTCTGATCGTGTTTAGCGGGTTCTGATCGTGTTTAGCGGGTTCTGATCGTGTTTAGCGGGTTCTGATCGTGTTTAGCGGGTTCTGATCGTGTTTAGCGGGTTCTGATCGTGTTTAGCGGGTTCTGATCGTGTTTAGCGGGTTCTGATCGTGTTTAGCGGGTTCTGATCGTGTTTAGCGGGTTTTGATCGTGTTTAGCGGGTTCTGATCGTGTTTAGCGGGTTCTGATCGTGTTTAGCGGGTTTTGATCGTGTTTAGCGGGTTCTGATCGTGTTCAGCGGGTTTTGATCGTGTTTAGCGGGTTTTGATCGTGTTTAGCGGGTTCTGATCGTGTTTAGCGGGTTTTGATCGTGTTTAGCGGGTTCTGATCGTGTTTAGCGGGTTCTGATCGTGTTTAGCGGGTTCTGATCGTGTTTAGCGGGTTTTGATCGTGTTTAGCGGGTTCTGATCGTGTTTAGCGGGTTTTGATCGTGTTTAGCGGGTTCTGATCGTGTTTAGCGGGTTTTGATCGTGTTTAGCGGGTTCTGATCGTGTTTAGCGGGTTCTGATCGTGTTTAGCGGGTTCTGATCGTGTTTAGCGGGTTTTGATCGTGTTTAGCGGGTTCTGATCGTGTTTAGCGGGTTTTGATCGTGTTTAGCGGGTTCTGATCGTGTTTAGCGGGTTCTGATCGTGTTTAGCGGGTTCTGATCGTGTTTAGCGGGTTCTGATCGTGTTTAGCGGGTTCTGATCGTGTTTAGCGGGTTCTGATCGTGTTTAGCGGGTTCTGATCGTGTTTAGCGGGTTCTGATCGTGTTTAGCGGGTTCTGATCGTGTTTAGCGGGTTCTGATCGTGTTTAGCGGGTTCTGATCGTGTTTAGCGGGTTCTGATCGTGTTTAGCGGGTTCTGATCGTGTTTAGCGGGTTCTGATCGTGTTTAGCGGGTTCTGATCGTGTTTAGCGGGTTCTGATCGTGTTTAGCGGGTTCTGATCGTGTTTAGCGGGTTCTGATCGTGTTTAGCGGGTTCTGATCGTGTTTAGCGGGTTCTGATAGTGTTTAGCGGGTTCTGATCGTGTTTAGCGGGTTCTGATAGTGTTTAGCGGGTTTTGATCGTGTTTAGCGGGTTCTGATCGTGTTTAGCGGGTTCTGATCGTGTTTAGCGGGTTCTGATCGTGTTTAGCGGGTTCTGATCGTGTTTAGCGGGTTCTGATCGTGTTTAGCGGGTTCTGATCGTGTTTAGCGGGTTCTGATCGTGTTTAGCGGGTTCTGATCGTGTTTAGCGGGTTCTGATCGTGTTTAGCGGGTTCTGATCGTGTTTAGCGGGTTCTGATCGTGTTTAGCGGGTTCTGATCGTGTTTAGCGGGTTCTGATCGTGTTTAGCGGGTTCTGATCGTGTTTAGCGGGTTCTGATCGTGTTTAGCGGGTTTTGATCGTGTTTAGCGGGTTCTGATCGTGTTTAGCGGGTTCTGATCGTGTTTAGCGGGTTTTGATCGTGTTTAGCGGGTTCTGATCGTGTTTAGCGGGTTTTGATCGTGTTTAGCGGGTTTTGATCGTGTTTAGCGGGTTCTGATCGTGTTTAGCGGGTTCTGATCGTGTTTAGCGGGTTTTGATCGTGTTTAGCGGGTTCTGATCGTGTTTAGCGGGTTCTGATCGTGTTTAGCGGGTTTTGATCGTGTTTAGCGGGTTCTGATCGTGTTTAGCGGGTTCTGATCGTGTTTATCGAAAAATTGTTGATTGTGTGCACAGGTGGATGTAGAATATGCAGAGTAGTGTAGTTTTCACTTACTTTGTTTGCTGTTATTTATTATTAGTAGTAGTACTGTAACTTATTTATTGTTAAATTGTTATTTGTTGATATTGTTAATTTAATATTTATTAGTAATGTTTAATAGTGTTTTGTATTTAATTGTAATTCTAATTTAAACAGTGTTACTTTAAGAGTTAATATATTGTTCAATGGTTTTGCCTTAGCAATAAAAAAAAAGACATTCTTTAACGTTATTGTTTGCTCTTTATTTTAAAGAAGGTATCGGTTCAGGCACCGTTTAGGAACCGGTACCGTTTTAAAAGTATCGTTTTGGCACCGGTATCGGAAAAATTTAAACGATACCCAACCCTAGTGAACACTACTCTATTCAAGTTTCTTTTTACAACACGAAAACATCAGTTATAACACGAAAACATCTGTTATAACATGAAAACATCTGTTATAACATGAAAACATCAGTTATATCATGAAAACATGTGGTTATATTGTGAAAACAGGGTTAGATTTCTAATGTGAAGGGTCACCTTGTCATCACACGACACCAATCAGTTTTTATTTATCTGGCAGAAATATGCTTCTGTAGTTTGTCAACTTATGTTCTCTATTCATTTGTTCCAAGTGGATCCATCAGTAGCTGTATTCTTATCAATCGTATTCGATGAGTTTATATTTAGAGATGTTCCGATACCGTTTGAACTTGCGCTATCGGACGATAGATGTATTCTTATCAATCGTATTCGATGAGTTTATATTTAGAGATGTTCCGATACCGTTTGAACTTGCGCTATCGGACGATAGACTATTGACACGATAACAAATAAAAAAATTTCTTTTATTAAAAATATTAATATTAGGCTAGCCCATTTTCAAACTTTGGGAAATATGAATATAATGATGTGCATACAATGTAATGAATGTAGTGAACCACACATTGAAAATCATTGTTGAAGTGACAATGAGCTGTATAATCTGTTTCTGCTGGGATTCCACGAGTCAGACCAGATTTACATTCACATTTACATTTAGGGCATTTGGCAGACGCTTTTATCCAAAGCGACTTACAAAGAGTACATTTGTTGAAGGAGAGGCAGCACTATATCACTGTGGTACCTGAAGATAAGAATAGAGCTGTTTTCGAGCATTCATATTTACGAGACGATAGAACGAGTTTCATAATTGCCAAGTTGCCTGCATAAGTATTTGGGCAGGCGTGCAATTCTAAGCATGCTACAACATCTGAGAATGAACAACAATGCTAAGTGCCATTAATAAGTGCGATCCCCCAGCCACCAGTATGGGCTGAACGAGAGGCATCCCCCATGCTGATAACCAGTCTGTATATGATAACTAGAACGTGTTCTGCCCAGGTGACAGCCTAACACACCGCATCTCTTTGGATCGCGACGACTAAATTGAGGTCATAAAGTGTAATTTGCCGGAAAGTAAGTAGTTTGCATGGCGTGTACCGGGTCCTGCAGGGCGACCCCCACCATACCTTTTGATGCGTTAGCGATTCCTCCGCGTACGAACGCCTTCACCTTGCCCTCCCCTCCGCCCTCGAAGGCAGCCAGAAACTCCTCGTAGATCTCGGCCGCTGCCCGCTCGTTGGCGGTGGAGGGGAAAGGCTATGGTGGGTGATGTAGATCTCGGCCGCTGCCCGCTCGTCCTCCTGCAAGACCACAGCAGGAGGGTCCAATGAGTCATGTTTCTGAGCACATGTGGGGGACGCATCGCAAGCAGGACACTCACCTTCTTCTTCATCTCATCTTGTTCCTTCTTGCTCAGCGTTCTCTTAGCCACGGCCATCTTCCCGATGCTGAAAGACTTTAGTTTGCTCTCCAGGAGCTGTAGTGGTGGAGGTGGTGGTGGCGGAGGGGGAGCTGTAGTGGGCTGAGCACGATGCAAACATGATTATGTAGAATTTCAACAGGATGGTGAAAAGAAAAGTGGGCGCTAAGGTGGGCCCGGTCCAGGGCTAAAGGTGGCGGTCCGGTGGGATCATGGCTGGGCGAGCCCGTAGCTGGTGAGTTGGTGTCCTGAGGATCAGGTTCTCTTAGCCACGGCCATCTTCCCGATGCTGAAAGACTTTAGTTTGCTCTCCAGGAGCGCCTGAACACATCAACAAAATATTAATTCACAAAAAAGTGGCGCTAGGTGGCCCGGGATCAGGGGCTAGGTGGCCCGGGATCAGGGGCTAGGTGGTCTGGGATCAGGTGCTGTTTGCAGCAGCCATAATGACATTAAAGGGGCCCTATTATACCGCCAGGTGTGAGCATGATTAGCGCCATTACAAGCACATTCAAAATTGTAATTGGGACGAGTTGACGTCACAAGTGGGAGTGTCCACCCAGAGGTGTGTGGACTGGACCAGTCTACCAGTTGGTACAGTCCACTGGGCAGGCTGGTAGTCTGATCCAGTCGGCACACATCCAGGTGGACGCTCCCACTTGTGACGTCACCTTGTCACAATGACAAATTAATCATGTGTAGAGTGCTAGCTGTGTTCCCGGTAGACATGACCCACATTAATCACCATGACCATTTATAAACCTTTAATGGTCTGACAGCCCCACCCGAACCTCCACACCCGAGAGGAAATAGGCCGCCTTTAAAGGCCTAAACATAAAGGGCCCTATGGTGTAGTGTGTCGATGTACAATGTATGTACGCGCTGTCCAGCGGGCCTGGTGCCTAGCCACTTGCTAGTGAAGGTGTGATAGGACCATGTATAACCATGACACGACCGATATAAACCAACGGTTGTAAGAAGCTGACGTGAGTTAGGTAGGTTATAACGTTTGACCAGTATGAGAGATGGTGCTGGGAGCTGATTCCTGTCATTAAGACACGTACGTATCCACCCCACCTGCTCATTAGTGGCCCCACCCCTCACCTGCTCATTAGTGGCCCCACCCCCACCTGCTCATTAGTGGCCCCACCCCCACCTGCTCATTAGTGGCCCCACCCCTACCTGCTCATTAGTAGCCCCACCCCTACCTGCTAATTAATGGCCCCACCCCTACCTGCTCATTAGTGGCCCCACCCCCACCTGCTCATTAGTGGGCCCCACCCTGTTTCTACCCTGGTCTGGTTTTGAGTGACAGCTGTGTGTCTGTTTCAGTCCCTGAAGAAAAGCAGCGACAAGGAGAAGAAGAAGAGCAACCTGGAGCTGTTTAAGGAGGAGCTCAAACAGTAAGGCTGGCTAGTTAGGGCTAGGTAGCAGCTAGTTAGTTCGCAGCTGGGATTTAGTTAGCAGCCGGGGGGTAGTTAGCAGCCGGGGGGTAGTTAGCAGCCGGGGGGTAGTTAGCAGCTGAGGGTTAGTTAGCAGCTGAGGGTTAGTTAGCAGCTGGGTTAGCAGTGGGAGTTAGTTAGCAGCTGGGGTTAGTTAGCAGCTGGGGTTAGTTAGCAGCTGGGTTAGCAGCGGGAGTTAGTTAGCAGCTGAGGGTTAGTTAGCAGCTCGGTTAGCAGCGGGAGTTAGTTAGCAGCTGAGGGTTAGTTAGCAGCTGGGTTAGCAGCGGGAGTTAGTTAGCAGCTGGGTTAGTTAGCAGCTGAGGTTAGTTAGCAGCTGGGTTAGCAGCGGGAGTTAGTTAGCAGCTGAGGGTTAGTTAGCAGCTGAGGGTTAGTTAGCAGCTGGGTTAGCAGCGGGAGTTAGTTAGCAGCTGGGGTTTAGTTAGCATCTGGGTTAGCAGCTGGGGGTTAGTTAGCAGCTGGGGCTTAGTTAGCAGCTGAGGGTTAGTTAGCAGCTGGGTTAGCAGCAGGAGTTAGTTAGCAGCTGGGGGTTAGTTAGCAGCTGGGGCTTAGTTAGCAGCTGGGGCTTAGTTAGCAGCTGGGGCTTAGTTAGCAGCTGGGGGTTAGTTAGCCGGTTAGCTGCGTTGTAAGCATCTCTCTGTTGGACAGAATCCAGGAGGAGAGGGACGAGAGACACAAGCTGAAGGGGCAGGGTCAGCCGCTTCGAGCCACTGGACGGACGCCGCTCCTGTTAAGTACCACCACACCCTACCGCTACACCCTACTGCAGCTGCACCCTGACCACACACCCCTCCTGTAGCCATGGCTGACTGAACACGCCCCCCTCCTGTCGCCATGCCTGCTGAAATACGCCCCCTCCTGTAGCCATGGCTGCTGAACACGCCCCCTAGGCCGTGCTCAGAACGGCCCCTTACTCTGCTTCTCTGCTTCTTTTAGCGGATGGTTCTTCCAGAAGAAACCGTCTGTCCAGTGGTTAATTCGAATATCTTCATCCTTCTAACATTGCCCCTGCACTGTCCAATCACACGGCTTCAAGGGCTTCTGCTCTCTGTCCTGTCTGTCGCAAGTTCTCGGAGCCGACTCAGCAGCGCCGGGTCACATGACGTTGGAGATCCGTCCACCACCAACCTGTCCTGGGCAACATCACCCCCCAGGCCCAGTACTTGCCACACATTCTGGAGATATAGATCATGATGCTAGATATAACATCAACCCCCAGGCCTGGGACTGCCACACATCTCTGGAGATATACGATATGATATAGATATGATGTAGATATACATCAACCCCCAGGGCCATACCTGCCCACACATTCTGGAGATATAGATATGATGTAGATATACATCAACCCCCCAGGCCAGTACTGCCACAACATTCTGGAGATTATAGATATGATGTAGATATACATCAACCCCCAGGCCAGTACTGCCACACATTCTGGAGATATAGATATGATGTAGATATACATCAACCCCCAGGCCAGTACTGCCACACATTCTGGAGATATAGATATGATGTAGATATACATCAACCCCCAGGCCAGTACTGCCACACATTCTGGAGATATAGATATGATGAAGATATACATCAACCCCCAGGCCAGTACTGCCACACATTCTGGAGATATAGATATGATGTAGATATACATCAACCCCCAGGCCAGTACTGCCACACATTCTGGAGATATAGATATGATGTAGATATACATCAACCCCCAGGCCTGGACTGCCACACATTCTGGAGATATAGATATGATGTAGATATACATCAACCCCCAGGCCAGTACTGCCACACATTCTGGAGATATAGATATGATGTAGATATACATCAACCCCCAAGGCCTGTACTGCGCACACATTCTGGAGATATAGTATTATAGATATAGATATGATGTAGATATACATCAACCCCCAGGCCTGGACTGCCACACATTCTGGAGATATAGATACAGATTATAGATATGATGTAGAATATACATCAACCCCAGGCCTGTACTGCCACACATTCTGGAGATATAGATATAAGATATGATGTAGATTATACATCAACCCTCCAGGCCTGTACTGCCACACATTCTGGAGATATAGATATAGATATGATGTAGATATACATCAACCCCCAGGCCTGGACTGCCACACATTCTGGAGATATAGATATAGATATGATGTAGATGTACATCAACCCCCAGGCCTGTAACTGCCACACATTCTGGAGATATAAGATATAGATATGATGTAGATATACATCAACCCCCAGGCCTGTACTGCCACACATTCTGGAGATATAGATATAGATATGATGTAGATGTCGATGTATATAAACAAATGAAGCTCAAATGATACAACTTGGTTTGAGGAGATGCTGTGCTAACTGTTAGCTTGGCGGTTGTGCAGATGAATGAGGAGATGCTGTGCCAGGAGTTTGGGCGCTATGGGCCGCTAGCTAGCGTGAAGATCATGTGGCCGCGGACGGACGAGGAGCGAGCGCGGGAGAGGAACTGTGGCTTTGTGGCCTTCATGAACCGCAGGGATGCTGAGCGCGCCCTCAAGAACCTCAACGGTAAGTCTGTGGGGGCACCACCTGCTGGACGCGCAGGCTTGTTTACTGACTGCTGAGGTCTGGTTTAAAAGCAGGCTGATTTACTGACTGCTGAGTCTGGTTTAAAGCAGGCTGGTTTACTGACTGCTGAGTCTGGTTTTAAAGCAGGCTGGTTTACTGACTGTTGAGTCTGGTTTAAAACCAGGCTGGTTTACTGACCTGAACTGATCACCACCTGGTAGTGAGTTGGATCAGATGGCGCAGGAGGCTGCCATGTGTAGTGAGGGTGAACTGGAACGTCTGGTGGAAGCCCCTGTCCCGTAAGGTCTTTTAACTCCCACCTCCGGAAGAAACTTCTCGTGCATCCCGGGGGAGGTTGGGGACATGGAACCTGAGTGGGCCATGTTCAGAGCCTCCATTGTAGAGGCTGCAGCTCGGAGCTGTGGTCAAAAGGCTGTCGGTGCCTGTCATGGTGGCAACCCAAGAACCCGTTGGTGGACACCAGTGGTGAAGGAAGCCGTCAGGCTGAAGGAGGCCTTCGTGCCTGGTTGGCCCAGGGGTCTCCTGAAGCAGCAGATGGGTACCGGAGGCCAGAAGGACCTGAAGAAAAAACCCGGGTGTGGGAGGAGTTCAGGGAAGGCCATGGAGAAGGACTTCCGGTTGGCCTTAAGGAAGTTCTGGCATTCTTTGGGTAGTGACCAAAGAATGAGATCGCGGATACAAGCGGCTGAAATGAGTTTCCTCCGCAGGGTGGCTGGGCTCAGTCCTTGAGAATTAGGGTGAGAGGAGCTTCAAGACAGTCCGGAGGGAGCTCGGAAGTAGACGCCACTGGCTCCTCCGTGTTCAAAAGGAAGTTCAGCTGCAGGTTGGTTCGGGCGTCTGATTAGGATGCCTCCCCTTCAGAGCAGGGGTAGGGCAATTATTTTGGGACTTCAAGGGCCACATCTTGGTCTTTCAAAGCTGACAAGGACGGGACCGGGCCATTTAGTAGATTGAGGATCAACAGCGTCTAGCACCCCCCCCCCCCCCCCCCCGGGGACGTCACTGGACTCGGTGCCGGTCGCAGCGTCTCACAGGTAGCGGCTGCTTGCCTCCGAAATTAAACGGTTCTGCATATGGATGTGTCCTCTGATCTAAGTGAGAACCAAGTCAAGGAAATCAATTTGCAGGATGAAAAGAAAAACAGGCCGAAATGAATCACTACCAAATGTAAATGTATTATAGGACTGTTGTTAATGTAAATGTATTATAGGACTGTGTTAATGTAAATGTATTATAGACTGTTGTTAATGTAAAATTGTATTATAGGACTGTTGTTAAATACTAAATGTATTATAGGACTGTTGTAAATGTATTATAGGACTGTTGTTAATGTAAATGTATTATAGGACTGTTGTTAATATAAATGTATTATAGGACTGTTGTAAATGTAATTATAGCGACTGTTGTTAATGTAAATGTATTTAGGACTGTTGTTAATATAAAATGTAATTATAGGACTGTTGTAAATGTATTATAGGACTGTTGTTAATGTAAATGTATTATAGGACTGTTGTTAATGTAAATGTATTATAGGACTGTTGTTAATGTAAATGTATTATAGGACTGTTGTTAATGTAAATGTAGTTATTTGTGACTGTTGTTGTGTTTGTATGTTGTGTTATGTTATGTTATGTTACCTAGTGTTGTGTTATCTTGTTTTATCTTACGTTATAGAATAGAATAAAATAGAACTTTATTTATCCCGAAGGAAATTATTGATGCCCAGCCTAGTTCATGCACTGTTAGACCAGACCTGGGCAAACTACGGCCCGCGGGCCACATACGGCCCGTTGCGTTGTTTAATCCGGCCCGTCGGGCATTTACATTAACAACAGTCCTATAATACATTTATATTAACAACAGTCCTATAATACATTTACATTAACAACAGTCCTATAATACATTTACATTAACAACAGTCCTATAATACATTTACATTAACAACAGTCCTATAATACATTTACATTAACAACAGTCCTATAATACATTTACATTAACAACAGTCCTATAATACATTTACATTAACAACAGTCCTATAATACATTTACATTAACAACAGTCCTATAATACATTTACATTAACAACAGTCCTATAATACATTTACATTAACAACAGTCCTATAATACATTTACATTAACAACAGTCCTATAATACATTTACATTAACAACAGTCCTATAATACATTTACATTAACAACAGTCCTATAATACATTTACATTAACAACAGTCCTATAATACATTTACATTAACAACAGTCCTATAATACATTTACATTAACAACAGTCCTATAATACATTTACATTAACAACAGTCCTATAATACATTTACATTAACAACAGTCCTATAATACATTTACATTAACAACAGTCCTATAATACATTTACATTAACAACAGTCCTATAATACATTTACATTAACAACAGTCCTATAATACATTTACATTAACAACAGTCCTATAATACATTTACATTAACAACAGTCCTATAATACATTTATATTAACAACAGTCCTATAATACATTTACATTAACAACAGTCCTATAATACATTTATATTAACAACAGTCCTATAATACATTTACATTAACAACAGTCCTATAATACATTTACATTAACAACAGTCCTATAATACATTTACATTAACAACAGTCCTATAATACATTTACATTAACAACAGTCCTATAATACATTTACATTAACAACAGTCCTATAATACATTTACATTAACAACAGTCCTATAATACATTTATATTAACAACAGTCCTATAATACATTTACATTAACAACAGTCCTATAATACATTTTACCA
>PIJE02002561.1:14669-44669 GCA_002895965.2 Coryphaenoides rupestris
CGTTGTAATCAGAGAGAACAGAGCCTTTATAAGAGAAGATAATCAGAGAGAACAGAGCTTTAATAAGAGAAAGATAATCAGAGAGGACAGAGCCTTTAAATAAGAGAAAGATAATCAGAGAGAACAGAGCCTTTAATAAGAGAAAGATAATCAGAAGAGAACAGAGCCTTTAATAGAGAAAGATAATCAGAGAGAACAGAGGCCTTTAATCAGAGAAAGATAATCAGAGAGGACAGAGCCTTTAATAAGAGAAAGATAATCAGAGAGGACAGAGCCTTTAATAAGAGAAGATAATCAGAGAGAACAGAGCCTTTAATAAGAGAAAGATAATCAGAGAGAACAGAGCTTTAAAAAGAGAAAGATAATCAGAGAGGACAGAGCCTTTAATAAGAGAAAGATAATCAGAGAGAACAGAGCCTTTAATAAGAGAAAGATAATCAGAGAGAACAGAGCCTTTAAAAGAGAAAGATAATCAGAGAGGACAGAGCCTTTAATAAGAGAAAGATAATCAGAGAGAACAGAGCCTTTAATAAGAGAAAGATAATCAGAGAGGACAGAGCCTTTAAAAAGAGAAAGATAATCAGAGAGGACAGAGCCTTTAATAAGAGAAAGATAATCAGAGAGAACAGAGCCTTTAATAAGAGAAAGATAATCAGAGAGAACAGAGCCTTTAATAAGAGAAAGATAATCAGAGAGAACAGAGCCTTTAATAAGAGAAAGATAATCAGAGAGAACAGAGCCTTTAATAAGAGAAAGATAATCAGAGAGAACAGAGCCTTTAATAAGAGAAAGATAATCAGAGAGAACAGAGCCTTTAAAAAGAGAAAGATAATCAGAGAGAACAGAGCCTTTAAAAAGAGAAAGATAGTCAGAGAGAACAGAGCCTTTAATAAGAGAAAGATAATCAGAGAGAACAGAGCCTTTAATAAGAGAAAGATAATCAGAGAGAACAGAGCCTTTAATAAGAGAAAGATAATCAGAGAGGACAGAGCCTTTAATAAGAGAAAGATAATCAGAGAGAACAGAGCCTTTAATAAGAGAAAGATAATCAGAGAGAACAGAGCCTTTAAAAAGAGAAAGATAATCAGAGAGAACAGAGCCTTTAATAAGAGAAAGATAATCAGAGAGAACAGAGCCTTTAATAAGAGAAAGATAATCAGAGAGAACAGAGCCTTTAATAAGAGAAAGATAATCAGAGAGGACAGAGCCTTTAATAAGAGAAAGATAATCAGAGAGAACAGAGCCTTTAATGAGAGAAAGATAATCAGAGAGAACAGAGCCTTTAATAAGAGAAAGATAATCAGAGAGGAACAGAGCTTTAATAAGAGAAAAGATAATCAGAGAGGACAGAGCCTTTAATAAGAGAAAGATAATCAGAGAGAACAGAGCCTTTAATAAGAGAAAGATAATCAGAGAGGACAGAGCCTTTAATAAGAGAAAGATAATCAGAGAGGACAGAGCCTTTAATAAGAGAAAGATAATCAGAGAGAACAGAGCCTTTAATAAGAGAAAGATAATCAGAGAGAACAGAGCCTTTAATAAGAGAAAGATAATCAGAGAGGACAGAGCCTTTAATGAAGATTGGACAGACGTGTCCATGTTTATTCTTCACACAGACAGTTCAAACCCTGTATGTCTCATCTGTCCTGAGACTGTGTCTTATTATTAAAAGCCACAATGTGAAGCACACTACGAGACAAAACAGTGTTTTCACCAAACATACCAAACATAGCCGTCCATATCCCAACTGAGGGCGCAGAAAATAACCGATCTGAGAGCCCAGTATGATCCATCCACCAGAATCTTAACACATTCATTCACTGCCCAACAACGTGCTGATGAAGCTGAAACCTTATTTGAGGGGAAACAAGAAAGAGTGTTGTGTTGAAATCAAGGAAATACCAAGATCAGCATCATCAGCCACAAAGAAAAGGGAATATGAAGCCAGGATGTGCTCAGCTGGATGGAGACATTCATAAGACACCATGCATAGGTTTAGATGAGTCCACTGATGTGTCTGACGATGCTCAGCTGTTAGTTTATGGAAGGTTCTTTAATGAGGAGAAGAAAGAAAATAAAACGTATTTATTATTAGAGCACATATTATTTATAATCCCTCTGGTTCAATACATATTGTTATATTATTGAATTGTACTTCATTTGATTTATAGTGGCAGCCTATAGATGTTGATACGATTACTAGGCTCCTTCAATATACAGTATATGTTAGACATTATGATCCTCATCTACTCATGACCCGTCTGTCAGTTTTAAAAACCAAATGTGGCCCTTGAGCCAAAACGTTTGCCCACCCCTGGTCTAACCCCTACCTGTCTGTCTACTGTCTAACCCCTACCTGTCTCTCTCTCTCTCTACTGTCTAACCCCTACCTGTCTAACCCCTAACTGTCTCTCTACTGTCTAACCCCTACCTGTCTACTGTCTAACCCCTAACTGTCTCTCTCTACTATCTAACCCCTACCTGTCTCTCTCTACTGTCTAACCCCTACCTGTCTCTCTCTACTGTCTAACCCCTACCTGTCTCTCTCTACTGTCTAACCCCTACCTGTCTCTCTCTACTGTCTAACCCCTACCTGTCTCTCTCTACTGTCTAACCCCTACCTGTCTCTCTCTCTCTACTGTCTAACTCCTACCTGTCTCTCTCTACTGTCTAACCCTACCTGTCTCTCTCTACTGTCTAACCCCTACCTGTCTCTCTCTACTGTCTAACCCCTACCTGTCTCTCTCTACTGTCTAACCCCTACCTGTCTCTCTCTACTGTCTAACCCCTACCTGTCTCTCTCTACTGTCTAACCCGTACCTGTCTCTCTCTACTGTCTAACCCCTACCTGTCTCTCTCTCTACTGTCTAACCCCTACCTGTCTCTCTCTACTGTCTAACCCCTACCTGTCTCTCTCTACTGTCTAACCCCTACCTGTCTACTGTCTAACCCCTAACTGTCTCTCTCTACTATCTAACTCCTACATGTCTCTCTCTACTGTCTAACCCCACCTGTCTCTCTACGTTCTAATCCCTACCTGTCTCTCTACTGTCTAACCCGTACCTGTCTCTCTCTACTGTCTAACCCCTACCTGTCTCTCTCTACTGTCTGTCTAACCCCTACCTGTCTCTCTCTACTGTCTAACCCCTACCTGTCTCTCTCTACTGTCTAACCCCTACCTGTCTCTCTCTACTGTCTAACCCCTACCTGTCTCTCTACTGTCTAACCCCTACCTGTCTATATTATTACCATGTAATATGTTAGATGTAATATGTTAGATGTAATGTATGTTAGATGTAATATGTTAGATGTAATATGTTAGATGTAATGTAATATGTTAGATGTAATATGTTAGATGTAATATGTTAGATGTAATATGTTAGATGTAATATGTTAGATGTAATATGTAATATGTTAGATGTAATATGTTAGATGTAATGTTAGATGTAATATGTTAGATGTAATATGTTAGATGTAATATGTTAGATGTAATATGTTAGATGTAATATGTTAGATGTAATATGTTAGATGTAATATGTAATATGTTAGATGTAATATGTTAGATGTAATATGTTAGATGTAATATGTTAGATGTAATATGTAATATGTTAGATGTAATATGTTAGATGTAATATGTTAGATGTAATATGTTAGATGTAATATGTTAGATGTAATATGTTAGATGTAATATGTTAGATGTAATATGTTAGATGTAATATGTAATATGTTAGATGTAATATGTTAGATGTAATATGTTAGATGTAGTAATATGTTAGATGTAATATGTTAGATGTAATATGTAATATGTTAGATGTAATATGTTAGATGTAATGTTAGATGTAATATGTTAGATGTAATATGTTAGATGTAATATGTTAGATGTAATATGTTAGATGTAATATGTTAGATGTAATATGTAATATGTTAGATGTAATATGTTAGATGTAATATGTTAGATGTAATATGTTAGATGTAATATGTTAGATGTAATATGTAATATGTTAGATGTAATATGTTAGATGTAATATGTTAGATGTAATATGTTAGATGTAATATGTTAGATGTTACATGTTAGAATATGTTAGATGTAATATGTTAGATGTTAGATGTAATATGTTAGATGTAATATGTTAGATGTTACATGTAATATGTTAGATGTAATATGTTAGATGTAATATGTTAGATGTAATATGTTAGATGTTAGATGTAATATGTTAGATGTAATATGTTAGATGTTAGATGCAATATGTTAGATGTTACATGTAATATGTTAGATGTTACATGTAATATGTTAGATGTAATATGTTAGATGTAATATGTTAGATGTAATATGTTAGATGTTAGATGTAATATGTTAGATGTAATATGTAATATGTTAGATGTAATATGTTAGATGTTACATGTAATATGTTAGATGTTACATGTTACATGTAATATGTTAGATGTTAGATGTAATATGTTAGATGTAATATGTAATATGTTAGATGTAATATGTTAGATGTAATATGTTAGATGTTATATGTAATATGTTAGATGTAATATGTTAGATGTAATATGTTAGATGTAATATGTTAGATGTTACATGTAATATGTTAGATGTATATGATGTTATGTAATATGTTAGATGTAATATGTAATATGTTAGGTTATATGTTAGATGTAATATGTTAGATGTAAATGTAATGTTAGTACATGTAATATGTTAGATGTAATATGTTAGATGTAATATGTTAGATGTTAGATGTAATATGTTAGATGTTAATATGTTAGATGTAATATGTAATATGTTAGATGTTACATGTAATATGTTAGATGTAATATGTTAGATGTTAGATGTAATATGTAATATGTTAGATGTTACATGTAATATGTTAGATGTTACATGTAATATGTTAGATGTTACATGTAATATGTTAGATGTAATATGTAATATGTAATATGTTAGATGTTACATGTAATATGTTAGATGTAATATGTTAGATGTAATGTAGATGTTACATGTAATATGTTAGATGTTACATGTAATATGTTAGATGTTACATGTTACATGTAATATGTTAGATGTTACATGTAATATGTTAGATGTTACATGTAATATGTTAGATGTTATATGTAATATGTTAGATGTTACATGTATGTTAGATGTTACATGTAATATGTTAGATGTTACATGTAATATGTAATATGTTAGATGTTACATGTAATATGTTAGATGTTACATGTAATATGTTAGATGTTACATGTAATATGTTAGATGTAATATGTTAGATGTTACATGTAATATGTTAGATGTAATATGTTAGATGTTAGATGTTACATGTAATATGTTAGATGTAATATGTTAGATGTAATAATATGTTAGATGTTACATGTAATATGTTAGATGTTATATGTAATATGTTAGATGTTACATGTAATATGTTAGATGTTACATGTAATATGTTAGATGTAATATGTTAGATGTAACATGTAATATGTAACATGTAATATGTTAGATGTAACATGTTAGATGTAATATGTAACATGTAATATGTTACATGTAATATGTTACATGTTCAGCATTTTCAATAAGAATCCCGATGGTGAAAAAGAGGAAAGATTCAAGAGAGCATCAGCTGCTCCATCCATTCAATTCTAATGATTTGTGAATCATGTGTACAATCAAGTGAACATAATGTATAAATCTAATGTATAAATGTAATGTATAAATGTAATGTATAAAGCTAATGTATGAAGCTAATGTATAAATCTAATGTATAAAGCTAATGTATAAATCTAATGTATAAAGCTAATGTATAAATGTAATGTATAAAGCTAATGTATAAAGCTAATGTATAAATCTAATGTATAAAGCTAATGTATAAAGCTAATGTATAAAGCTAATGTATAAATCTAATGTATAAATCTAATGTATAAAGCTAATGTTAAATCTTAATCTATTAAAGCTAATGTATAAAGCTAATGTATAAATGTATGTATAATGTAATGTATTAAAGCTAATGTTATAAGCTAATGGTATAAATGTAATGTATAAAGCTAATGTATAAATGTAATGTATAAAGCTAATGTATAAATCTAATGTATAAAGCTAATGTATAAATCTAATGTATAAAGCTAATGTATAAAGCTAATGTATAAATGTAATGTATAAAGCTAATGTATAAATCTAATGTATAAAGCTAATGTATAAATCTAATGTATAATCAATGTATAACATCTATGTATATTCATGAGTGTGTCTCCATGTGCATATTTTACAATTGTTTCATCAACATTAACGCGTTGTTTTATTTTAACCCCAGTTTGCACGTCAGCCACCTTGACGGAGCGGGTACTAAAAAAAGTACCAGGTACCAGTTGTTGGCTGTGGAAACACTTTGAAGCGAGTCGAGTCGGTACTATGCACTTGAAAAGCGTCTTGTATGTCGATAATAACAACGCAGTTCTTTTGGGTTTATTTTATCTGCGGCTGATTACTGCGGGAAGGCCACCCGCTGTGGGAACTGTTCTGTGGGTTTACCAGCATGTCTGCCATGGGTCTGACTCTACCTCTGGTTTAAAACAAGATATGTCATGAAGGCAGGACCCTGGTTGTATTGTGTTGGACAGAGCAGTACAAATGCTAGAATAGTACGTAGTACATGTAGTAATGTAGTATATCCGTGTGTCCTCAGACGGACCCTACGGGGTCTTTGCAGGGCGCGATGCGTCACGCGGCCTCGCAACCTTCTGTTTGGAGAAGGTCGCACTCAGGGAGCGATACGATGACCTCTCCGACCTCAACGCCGTGCAGATGGAGAGCGTTCGGGAGTGGGAGATGCAGTTCATGGGTTTGTTCATCATAAACATTCTGGACATTATATAACATTATGAAACTCGTTCTATTAACCTTACAACTATGAATGCTGTAAACCTGCTCTATTCTTATCTTTATGTACCACAGTGATATATTGCTGCCTCTCCTTCAACAAATATACTCTTTGTAAGAGTGGGCAGGGCATCTGACAAATGCCCTAAATGTAAATGTAAATGTAAAAGTAAAATATAACAATCTGCATGTGGGCCTGGATCATACATATTCTATACATATTCTATACATAATCTATACATTGTAGAACATACTAACAGGGGACCCAGGGTGGTTGTATGATTCTATATTGGTTCTGATGGTTCTACTGGTTCTGATGGTTCTACTGGTTCTACTGGTTCTGATGGCTCTGTTCTCTTCCAGAGAAGTATGACTATGTGGGCCGGTTGCTGAAGCCTGGAGACGAGCCGTCGGAGTACACCGATGAGGAGGACGTCAGAGACCACCTGAAGCACGACTGACCCCGGCCCGACCCCTGGCTCTCCCCGCCCTGACCCCCGACCCCGGCCCGACCCCTGCCTCGCCCTGGACTGACCCCCGGCCCGACCCCCGACCCCTGCCTCGCCCTGGCCTGACCCCGGCCCGACCCTCCGGCTCCTCCTCTCCTCCTCCTCGTCTCCCCGTCTCCCCCACCCTGCCCCCCGGGAGGAGGTGGAGAACTGAACTGCTTCAGCCTTCACAAGCTTCTCAATCAATCAATCGACCGACCGATCAGTGGTTTGTGTTTTTGTTGTGGGGTTCGGGACAGGGGGCGGGGCCGCTGTAGGGGGCGGGGGCCCCAGCGGTTGGGGTTAGTGTGAAGGGTGTCAGGTGCCGCTAGTCACAATGTTATCGTATTTGTGGAGTAGCATAGCAGGAGGCGGGGGGGGGGGGGTCCAATCATTGGATTTTAAATAGTTTACAAGCCAGCTGCAGCTCTGTAGACGTCCTGAAGCTCACAGTATTAATTGTGCCTTATTTAGTTTGTGGTGTCCAGTCTGGTAGAGACCCCCCCACCCCCCACACACAGACTGCTCTGTAAATACTGTTGGACTGCCAGTGTTACTGCCATATTCCATCTTTCTCTATATATATACACAGATATATAGATATACATAAATATATATATATCTATACATAGATATCTATATCTATCTCTATATATATATAGATATATATATATATATATATAGATATATATATATATACATATATATACACATATATCTATATATATATAGATATATATGTGTGAAACCCTTCTGGCTCATCTGCTTTTCTTTCTGCTGAAGTTTGTTTCTCACTGTTGGCCAGCGAGGGGCTGTCCTGCAGTCACTGTCCTGCATGCTGTGTCCTGCAGTCTGTGTCCTGCAGTCACTGTCCTGCAGTCACTGTCCTGCAGTCACTGTCCTGCATGCTGTGTCCTGCAGTCACTGTCCTGCATGCTGTGTCCTGCAGTCACTGTCCAGCAGTCTGTGTCCTGCAGGCTGTCCTGCAGTCTGTGTCCTGCAGTCACTGTCCTGCAGGACACAGCCTGCAGGACAGTGACTGCAGGCTGTGTCCTGCAGTCACTGTCCTGCAGGCTGTGGGAGGGGCAGTGTTCTGTAAATATCTCTGGTCTGAGCATGCAGCACAGCAATGTGAGGCCACTCATCGGCTATTTAAATGTTGGGTGTCTGTCCGGACTGGTTCTCTGGATGATAATAAATGATTTGGTAAATAAATAAAAGAATCCTGTGTTGTTGTATATTGTGTTAATACACTGTTGTACTTACACTATAATTTAGCGTTGAATTTGACCCTATTTTATAAGCAAATTAAGCTAATTCTTATTCCATTTACATTTAGGGTATTTGTCAGACACTTATCCAAAGCGACTTACAAAGAGTCCATGTGTTGAAGGAGAGGCAGCAATATATCACTGTGGTACCTGAAGATAAGAATAGAACAGGTTTAGAGAATTCATATTACGAGGTTAATAGAACGAGTTTCCTGCATAATAGCTGGGATAAGAGCAGCAGACGTGCGATTCTGAGCACCAACATCTAAGAACATACAATATGCTACACAATAATAAGGACTATTAATCATGCCAAGACATACAAATACGTAAGTTAGTGCTCAGGTTAGGAGAAGGAAGGTGGGGGGGGCGGGGTTATACAGAGTCCAGGTGAGCTCTGAACAGGTGGGTCTTGAGTCTCTTGTTAAGGAGGGGGTTATGTAGAGTCCAGGTGAACTCTGAACAGGTGGGTCTTGAGTCTCTTGTTAAGGAGGGGGGTTATGTAGAGTCCAGGTGAACTCTGAACAGGTGGGTCTTGAGTCTCTTGTTAAGGAGGGGGTTATGTAGAGTCCAGGTGAACTCTGAACAGGTGGGTCTTGAGTCTCTTGTTAAGGAGGGGGTTATTGTAGAGTCCAGGTGAACTCTGAACAGGTGGGTCTTGAGTCTCTTGTTAAGGAGGGGGGTTATGTAGAGTCCAGGTGAACTCTGAACAGGTGGGTCTTGAGTCTCTTGTTAAGGAGGGGGGTTATGTAGAGTCCAGGTGAACTCTGAACAGGTGGGTCTTGAGTCTAGTAATAATATTCCAATAATCCAATAGTGCAATTCTAGTGTAATTGTAAGTCAAATAATAGTGTGATCGTCCAATAGTCCAACAAGTCCACAGATTGAGTGATTAGCAGTTCAGTAGGCGCACTGCCTGTGGGTAGAAACTGTTCTTGAACCTGCTTGTCCTGGTTCTAATGCTGCGGAACCGGTGACCGGACTGCAGGGGGGAGAAAAGTTGGTGTCCAGAGTGACTGTGGTCCTGTAGGATGGAGCTGGCCTTACGCCGACACCTGGACCCAAAGATCTCCTCGATGGATGGAAGTGCACACCGGATGATCTTAGACCCTCTGGATGGCTTTCCTGTCCTGAGCGGTGGTATTGGCATACCACACAGTGACACCACCTGACAGAACGCTCTCTATGGTGTCGCAGTAGAAGTTCACAAGCCATCGTGTGCTTATGTCGCATTTCCTGAGGCATTGTAGGGGTAGAGGCGCTGGTTTGCCTTCTTGAGCATGACCCCCGTGTTGTGGGTCCACGCTATGTGGTCGGAGATCTGTAGCCCCAGGAAATGGAAGCAACTGACGATTTCCACCGGTGTCCCGTCTAAGCTGATGGGGAGTGGGGCCCTCTGTGGTTCCTGATGAGCTCCTTGGTCTTGCTGACATTCAGCACAAGGTTGTTGTCTTTGCACCATCGCGTCAGCTAGGCGACCTCGTCTCTGTACTCTCTGTACTGTACTGTACTGTACTCTCTGTACTGTACTGTACTCTCTGTCTCTGTACTGTACTCTGTTTCATTGTCGTTGCTTATCAGGCCGATAATTGTGGTGTCATCTGTGAAGTTGCTGCAGTGTACGGCTGAACAGTCATATGTGAACAGAGAGGACAGCCGTGGGCTGAGGCAGCAGGAGGTAGATGGGGGTGGCCAGGCAGGGGTGCCCAGGCAGGGGTGCCCAGGTAGATGGGGGTGGCCAGGCAGGGGTGCCCAGGCAGGGGTGCCCAGGTAGATGGGGGTGGCCAGGCAGGGGTGCCCAGGCAGGGGTGCCCAGGCAGATGGGGGTGGCCAGGCAGGGGTGGCCAGATAGATGGGGGTGCCAGGCAGATGGGGGTGGCCAGGCAGGGGTGCCCAGGCAGATGGGGGTGGTTTCAAGTATTTTATTGTAACTTCACAATTTACACGTGAGTATAAACAGTGAGTTAAAAACTTTTTGTGCAAAACGCCCGACAGCCGACAGTAATTATAAAGAACACAAAATAGAGTGAAACTACAAAATAGAAATAGAACTATAAATAGAATTCTATATAAAATACGTAAATGAAATCTAAAATGAAATATACAGTAAAATATCCATACACATATAAATCGATGTACTAAAATATACATTGTTATATGCTGACATTCACAGAATGTCACAGGATACCTTCCCAGACAGTCGACACAACACTAGCACCAGCAGTTGGCACCAGGACTAGCACTAACACCAGCACCAGCACTAGCAGTAACACTAGCACCAGGACCAGCACTAGCAGTAACACTAGCACAGCACTAGCACCAACACTTAGCACTGCTACCAGCACTAGCTCCAGCAGTAACAACTTATCACCAGGACTAGCACTAACACCAGTACTAGCACCAGGACTAGCACGAACACCAGTACTAGCACCAGGACTAGCACTAACACCAGCACCAGCACTAGCAGTAACACTAGCACCAGGACCAGCACTAGCAGTAACACCAGCACTAGCACCAACACTTAGCACTGCTACCAGCACTAGCTCCAGCAGTAACAACTTATCACCAGGACTAGCACTAGCACCAACACTTAGCACTAGCATTTAGACATTGATGCCGAACTTGTTCAGCAGCCTGATGGCCTGACTGTGGAAGCTGTCTCTGAGTCTGCTCACTTGATACTGCGTATCGCCTGCCTGACGGTAGAAGTGTGTACAGTTCGTGGCTGGGGTGGTTATTGTCTTTAATAATCCGTTTGGCCTTGGCCACGCACCGCCTGGTGTATATATCCAGGAGGGAGGGAAGCTCACCTCCAACGATGTACTGGGCCGTCCGCACCACCCTCTGTAGTGTTCTACGCTCCAGTGCGGTGCAGTTCCCGTACCAGACGGTGATGCATCCTGTGAGAACACTGGCCAGGTAGATGGGGGTGCCCAGGTAGATGGGGGTGGCCAGGCAGGGGTGGCCAGGTAGATGGGGGTGCCCAGGCAGGGGTGCCCATGTAGATGGGGGTGGCCAGGCAGGGGTGGCCAGGTAGATGGGGGTGCCCAGGTAGATGGGGGTGGCCAGGCAGGGGTGGCCAGGTAGATGGGGGTGCCCATGTAGATGGGGGTGCCCAGGCAGGGGTGCCCATGTAGATGGGGGTGCCCATGTAGATGGGGGTGCCCAGGCAGGGGTGGCCAGGTAGATGGGGGTGCCCATGTAGATGGGGGTGGCCAGGTAGATGGGGGTGCCCAGGTAGATAGGGGTGCCCAGGCAGGGGTGCCCATGTAGATGGGGGTGCCCATGTAGATGGTGGTGACCAGGTAGATGGGGGTGCCCAGGTAGATGGGGGTGCCCAGGCAGAGGTGCCCATGTAGATGGGGGTGCCCAGGCAGATGGGGGTGCCCATGTAGATGGGGGTGCCCAGGTAGATGGGGGTGGCCAGGTAGATGGGGGTGCCCAGGCAGGGGTGCCCATGTAGATGGGGGTGCCCAGGCAGGGGTGCCCATGTAGATGGGGGTGCCCAGGCAGATGGGGGTGCCCATGTAGATGGGGGTGGCCAGGTAGATGGGGGTGCCCATGTAGATGGGGGTGGCCAGGTAGATGGGGGTGGCCAGGTAGATGGGGGTGCCCATGTAGATGGGGGTGCCCATGTAGATGGGGGTGGCCAGGCAGGGGTGCCCATGTAGATGGGGGTGGCCAGGCAGGGGTGCCCATGTAGATGGGGGTGGCCAGGTAGATGGGGGTCCAACAGAGGGTGTTCAAACACAGAACATAAATCACACTTGAGGGGGACAGAGAACAGGAACATCTGCAAAGACCACTTGTGAGCAGAAAGGTCAGGTGACTTTACAGCAGTAATTCAGAGACAATTTAAAAAGCTTTTTGAAGGTTTTATTCCACATTGTTTATCAAAGCTAATATATATTAGTCCGACCCTACGCCCCAGCCCGAGCACTCCGCTCGGCAACTTCTGCCAAACGACTGGTACCGCCTTCACTAAAAACAGCCAAACATCGCTCTTCCAAGTCCCAACTCTTCACGGTTCTGGCTCCTCAGTGGTGGAATGAGCTCCCGGCTCATGTCAGGACGGCCGAGTCGCTCGCCAGCTTCCGCAAGAGACTCAAGACCCACCTGTTCAGAGTTCACCTGGACTCTACATAACCCCCCTCCTTAACAAGAGACTCAAGACCCACCTGTTCAGAGTTCACCTGGACTCTACATAACCCCCCTCCTTAACAAGAGAGTCAAGACCCACCTGTTCAGAGTTCACCTGGACTCTACATAACCCCCCCCTAGCACTAACCTGCGTGTTTATATGTCTTAACACTTATTAATGGCACTTAGCATTGTTGTTCGTTCTCAGATGTTGTATCATGCTTAGAATTGCACGCCTGCCTAGCTACTTATGCAGGCAACTTGGCAATTATGAAACTCGTTCTATTCGTCTCGTAAATAGGAATGCTCGAAAACAGCTCTATTCTTATCTTCAGTGATATATTGCTGCCTCTCCTTCAACAAATGTACTCTTTGTAAGTCGCTTTGGATAAAAGCGTCTGCCAAATGCCCTAAATGTAAATGTAAATGTAAATATATGTAAGAATTGTGTGGTTAGGTTTAGTGTCTCCAAGCATTTAACGTCAGAAATGTTTGTCTCGTAGTTACAGGTCATGGAAGCATAAATGTAAAAAAACATATTTGTGTAAATGAATCCTGAGTTGACTTGAGGTTAATGGTTTGAATCCCATGAGCTCATGGGTAGCAGGGCTCAGGGCTGCCGGTGTGTCTGGCCGCCACCAGGGGGAGCTGCTGCATCAACTCTGGACTCTAGAACCATCTTTACTTTAAGGCCACGTGGCCCCCTGGCGGCCGGGAGCACTTACTACACAACGTGACGTCAGCGTGTTGCCTGCATGGCGTCCAGAGCCGCGCGACTCCAGACGTGACCTCCGTCCTGACGAGCAGCTGTACGTACCGCCGCCCGCCGCAGCGCTTCGTTGGCCACAAATGTTCAATGTGTTCAATGTGTCCAACGTGTTCCTCCATGTTTGTGTTCACGGCGCTTAAAGCTGGGGTTTGGTCGCGCGCTTTAAAATGGCGCCAAAGATTAAGCTCGAGCCCGCTGTCCTGCGAGCTAGCATCTAGAAGCTCTGTTAGCATGAATCCTAGCAGCTAACATCTAGAAGCTCTGTTAGCATGAATCCTAGCAGCTAACATCTAGAAGCTCTGTTAGCATGAACCCTAGCAGCTAACATCTAGAAGCTCTGTTAGCATGAATCCTAGCAGCTAACATCTAGAAGCTCTGTTAGCATGAACCCTAGCAGCTAACATCTAGAAGCTCTGTTAGCATGAACCTAGCAGCTAACATCTAGAAGCTCTGTTAGCATGAATCCTAGCAGCTAACATCTAGAAGCTCTGTTAGCATGAACCCTAGCAGCTAACATCTAGAAGCTCTGTTAGCATGAACCCTAGCAGCTAACATCTAGAAGCTCTGTTAGCATGAACCCTAGCAGCTAACATCTAGAAGCTCTGTTAGCATGAACCCTAGCAGCTAACATCTAGTAGGGGTGGGAATCTCTTGGCACCTCACGATTCGATTCCGATTCAGAGGTCAACGATTCGATTCTAAACCGATTATCGATGCATCTCGATGCAACTATTTTTTTATGTACATTTCCATGCGTGATTTAAAAAAATATGTAAATACTTTGCTACTCAGAGGCCACCAGGGGCGCACTATCAAGGAAGCGCAAGAGCGAGACAGACAGTTCGCGCCAGGTAACGAGAGCGAGACAGATAGTAGGAGAGCGAGACAGTTTGCGCCAAGAAAGTGTTCATGCGCACACCCTCATTATGGACCGACGAAGAGGACTTCGGTGGTTTTAGTACGCAGGAGGAAGACGATGACACGGGTATGGCTGACTTTCTCTGGTATAACGGGCTTTGTTGTTTTGATACAGTAAGTCGGCTGCGTTACTGCACCTTTACTGCGTGTTGGCACTTTTGGGAAAAGATGCTGGTTATGTTTTTAAGCAGCCGTGTTACTGCACCTTTACTGCCGTGTTACAGGCAAGCACTTTTAAAAACGAATTAAATTTTGCCATTTAACATTTGTGCCTCGTCAAGTGCTGTAAGCTTTGTTTGTTGTTATACTGCACTACTACTATGACTACAGGACGTGCGCTGGGAGCGCACCGTTGTATTATTTGTGTACTGCACGAATGCTGTTCGTCATGTCAAAGATGTGAAAGTTTGATTGAAAGATTTATTGTGTTTCCCAAATGTTAATAAATGGGACGCTTTGCGTTACCAAACAGTCATCTCTGTCCCGACAATCCCCTCCGTGGTAGCAGGAACCCTTATATACGGCAATTAAACATTAAAACACCTGCGGCTTATAGTCGGGTGTGGCTTATATATGGAACAATCTGTATTTTCCTTCAAATTTAGCTGGTGCGGCTTATATTCAGATGCGTCTTTTAGTCCGGAAATGACGGTATATAAACAACTCGCACATGTGTTTGGTGCGCATGCGTGTACAGCAGAGAACCGGCAGAAAGGAGAGTTTTCTGTAGCGCTCTGCAGCAAGCCAACAGAATGTTGCAGCAGGCAAACTAATTAAATTTTTTAAATTCCGATTATTAACTTATCTGAATCGATTCGGAATCGTTCTGGAGAGAATCGCGATGCATCGAAGAATCGATTATTATTCCCACCCCTAACATCTAGAAGCTCTGTTAGCATGAACCCTAGCAGCTAACATCTAGAAGCTCTGTTAGCATGAACCCTAACAGCTAACATCTAGAAGCTCTGTTAGCATGAACCCTAGCATCTAGAAGCTCTGTTAGCATGAACCCTAGCATCTAGAAGCTCTGTTAGCATGAACCCTAGCATCTAGAAGCTCTGTTAGCATGAACCCTAGCAGCTAACATCTAGAAGCTCTGTTAGCATGAACCCTAGCAGCTAACATCTAGAAGCTCTGTTAGCATGAACCCTAGCAGCTAACATATAGAAGCTCTGTTAGCATGAACCCTAGCAGCTAACATATAGAAGCTCTGTTAGCATGAACCCTAGCAGCTAACATCTAGAAGCTCTGTTAGCATGAACCCTAACAGCTAACATCTAGAAGCTCTGTTAGCATGAACCCTAGCATCTAGAAGCTCTGTTAGCATGAACCCTAGCATCTAGAAGCTCTGTTAGCATGAACCCTAGCAGCTAACATCTAGAAGCTCTGTTAGCATGAACCCTAGCATCTAGAAGCTCTGTTAGCATGAACCCTAGCAGCTAACATCTAGAAGCTCTGTTAGCATGAACCCTAGCAGCTAACATCTAGAAGCTCTGTTAGCATGAACCCTAGCAGCTAACATCTAGAAGCTCTGTTAGCATGAACCCTAGCAGCTAACATATAGAAGCTCTGTTAGCATGAACCCTAGCAGCTAACATCTAGAAGCTCTGTTAGCATGAACCCTAGCAGCTAACATATAGAAGCTCTGTTAGCATGAACCCTAGCAGCTAACATCTAGAAGCTCTGTTAGCATGAACCCTAGCATCTAGAAGCTCTGTTAGCATGAACCCTAGCAGCTAACATCTAGAAGCTCTGTTAGCATGAACCCTAGCAGCTAACATCTATAAGCTCTGTTAGTATGAACACTAGCAGCTAACATCTAGAAGCTCTGTTAGCATGAACTCTAGCAGCTAACATCTAGAAGCTCTGTTAGCATGAACCCTAGCAGCCAACATCTAGAAGCTCTGTTAGCATGAACCCTAGCATCTAGAAGCTCTGTTAGCATGAACCCTAGCAGCTAACATCTAGAAACTCTGTTAGCATGAACCCTAGCAGCTAACATCTAGAAGCTCTGTTAGCATGAACCCTAGCAGCTAACATCTAGAAGCTATGTTAGCATGACACCTAGCAGCTAGCACCTAGAAGCTCTGTTAGCATGAACCCTAGCAGCTAACATCTAGAAGCTATGTTAGCATGACACCTAGCAGCTAGCACCTAGAAGCTCTGTTAGCATGAACCGCTATGCAGCTTTGAATCTAGAAGCTCTGTTAGCATGAACCCTAGCAGCTAACATCTAGAAGTGTTTATGCGGTGTATTCTGTCACTAGTGTTACATTGTGTTTATGTGTATTCTGTCACTAGTGTTGCATTGTGTATTCTGTCACTAGTGTTACATTGTGTTTATGTGTATTCTGTGTATTCTGTCACTAGTGTTACATTGTGTTTATGTGTATTCTGTGTATTCTGTCACTAGTGTTACATTGTGTTTATGTGTATTCTGTGTATTCTGTCACTAGTGTTACATTGTGTTTATGTGTATTCTGTGTATTCTGTCACTCGTGTTACATTTNACTAGCAGCTAACATCTAGAAGCTCTGTTAGCATGAACCCTAGCATCTAGAAGCTCTGTTAGCATGAACCCTAGCAGCTAACATCTAGAAGCTCTGTTAGCATGAACCCTAGCATCTAGAAGCTCTGTTAGCATGAACCCTAGCAGCTAACATCTAGAAGCTCTGTTAGCATGAACCCTAGCAGCTAACATATAGAAGCTCTGTTAGCATGAACCCTAGCAGCTAACATCTAGAAGCTCTGTTAGCATGAACCCTAGCAGCTAACATCTAGAAGCTCTGTTAGCATGAACCCTAGCATCTAGAAGCTCTGTTAGCATGAACCCTAGCAGCTAACATCTAGAAGCTCTGTTAGCATGAACCCTAGCAGCTAACATCTAGAAGCTCTGTTAGCATGAACCCTAGCAGCTAACATCTAGAAGCTCTGTTAGCATGAACCCTAGCAGCTAACATCTAGAAGCTCTGTTAGCATGAACCCTAGCAGCTAACATCTAGAAGCTCTGTTAGCATGAACCCTAGCAGCTAACATCTAGAAGCTCTGTTAGCATGAACCCTAGCAGCTAACATCTAGAAGCTCTGTTAGCATGAACCCTAGCAGCTAACATCTAGAAGCTCTGTTAGCATGAACCCTAGCAGCTAACATCTAGAAGCTCTGTTAGCATGAACCCTAGCAGCTAACATCTAGAAGCTCTGTTAGCATGAACCCTAGCATCTAGAAGCTCTGTTAGCATGAACCCTAGCAGCTAACATCTAGAAGCTCTGTTAGCATGAACCCTAGCAGCTAACATCTAGAAGCTCTGTTAGCATGAACCCTAGCAGCTAACATCTAGAAGCTCTGTTAGCATGAACCCTAGCAGCTAACATCTAGAAGCTCTGTTAGCATGAACCCTAGCAGCTAACATCTAGAAGCTCTGTTAGCATGAACCCTAGCATCTAGAAGCTCTGTTAGCATGAACCCTAGCAGCTAACATCTAGAAGCTCTGTTAGCATGAACCCTAGCAGCTAACATCTAGAAGCTCTGTTAGCATGAACCCTAGCAGCTAACATCTAGAAGCTCTGTTAGCATGAACCCTAGCAGCTAACATCTAGAAGCTCTGTTAGCATGAACCCTAGCAGCTAACATCTAGAAGCTCTGTTAGCATGAACCCTAGCAGCTAACATCTAGAAGCTCTGTTAGCATGAACCCTAGCAGCTAACATCTAGAAGCTCTGTTAGCATGAACCCTAGCAGCTAACATCTAGAAGTGTTTATGCGGTGTATTCTGTCACTAGTGTTACATTGTGTTTATGTGTATTCTGTCACTAGTGTTGCATTGTGTATTCTGTCACTAGTGTTACATTGTGTTTATGTGTATTCTGTGTATTCTGTCACTAGTGTTACATTGTGTTTATGTGTATTCTGTGTATTCTGTCACTAGTGTTACATTGTGTTTATGTGTATTCTGTGTATTCTGTCACTAGTGTTACATTGTGTTTATGTGTATTCTGTGTATTCTGTCACTAGTGTTACATTGTGTTTATGTGTATTCTGTGTATTCTGTCACTAGTGTTACATTGTGTTTATGTGGTGTATTCTGTCACTAGTGTTACATTGTGTTTATGTGGTGTATTCTGTCACTAGTGTTACATTGTGTTTATGTGTATTCTGTGTATTCTGTCACTCGTGTTACATTGTGTTTATGTGGTGTATTCTGTCACTAGTGTTACATTGTGTTTATGTGGTGTATTCTGTCACTAGTGTTACATTGTGTATTCTGTCACTAGTGTTACATTGTGTTTATGTGTATTCTGTGTATTCTGTCACTAGTGTTACATTGTGTTTATGTGTATTCTGTGTATTCTGTCACTAGTGTTACATTGTGTTTATGTGTATTCTGTGTATTCTGTCACTAGTGTTACATTGTGTTTATGTGTGTATTCTGTCACTAGTGTTACATTGTGTTTATGTGTATTCTGTGTATTCTGTCACTAGTGTTACATTGTGTTTATGTGGTGTATTCTGTCACTAGTGTTACATTGTGTTTATGTGGTGTATTCTGTCACTAGTGTTACATTGTGTATTCTGTCACTAGTGTTACATTGTGTTTATGTGTATTCTGTGTATTCTGTCACTAGTGTTACATTGTGTTTATGTGTATTCTGTGTATTCTGTCACTAGTGTTACATTGTGTTTATGTGTATTCTGTGTATTCTGTCACTAGTGTTACATTGTGTTTGTGTATTCTGTGTATTCTGTCACTCGTGTTACATTGTGTTTATGTGTATTCTGTCACTAGTGTTACATTGTGTATTCTGTGTATTCTGTCACTAGTGTTACATTGTGTATTCTGTGTATTCTGTCACTAGTGTTACATTGTGTTTATGTGTATTCTGTCACTAGTCTTACATTGTGTATTCTGTGTATTCTGTCACTAGTGTTACATTGTGTTTATGTGTATTCTGTCACTAGTCTTACATTGTGTATTCTGTGTATTCTGTCACTAGTGTTACATTGTGTTTATGTGTATTCTGTCACTAGTGTTACATTGTGTATTCTGTCTATTCTGTCACTAGTCTTACATTGTGTATTCTGTGTATTCTGTCACTAGTGTTACATTGTGTATTCTGTCACTAGTCTTACATTGTGTATTCTGTGTATTCTGTCACTAGTGTTACATTGTGTATTCTGTGTATTCTGTCACTAGTGTTACATTGTGTTTATGTGTTTATGTGTATTCTGTCACTCGTGTTACATTGTGTTTATGTGTATTCTGTCACTCGTGTTACATTGTGTTTATGTGTATTCTGTGTATTCTGTCACTCGTGTTACATTGTGTTTATGTGTATTCTGTCACTAGTGTTACATTGTGTTTATGTGTATTCTGTGTATTCTGTCACTAGTGTTACATTGTGTTTATGTGTATTCTGTGTATTCTGTCACTAGTGTTACATTGTGTTTATGTGTATTCTGTCTATTCTGTCACTAGTCTTACATTGTGTATTCTGTCTATTCTGTCACTAGTCTTACATTGTGTATTCTGTGTATTCTGTCACTAGTGTTACATTGTGTATTCTGTGTATTCTGTCACTAGTGTTACATTGTGTTTATGTGGTGTATTCTGTCACTAGTGTTACATTGTGTTTATGTGGTGTATTCTGTCACTAGTGTTACATTGTGTTTATGTGTATTCTGTCACTAGTGTTACATTGTGTATTCTGTGTATTCTGTCACTAGTGTTACATTGTGTTTGTGTATTCTGTGTATTCTGTCACTAGTGTTACATTGTGTTATTATGTGTATTCTGTCACTAGTGTTACATTGTGTATTCTGTGTATTCTGTCACTAGTGTTACATTGTGTTTCTGTGTATTCTGTCACTAGTGTTACATTGTGTATTCTGTGTATTCTGTCACTCGTGTTACATTGTGTTTATGTGGTGTATTCTGTCACTAGTGTTACATTGTGTTTATGTGTATTCTGTGTATTCTGTCACTCGTGTTACATTGTGTTTGTGTATTCTGTGTATTCTGTCACTAGTGTTACATTGTGTTTATGTGTATTCTGTCACTCGTGTTACATTGTGTTTGTGTATTCTGTGTATTCTGTCACTCGTGTTACATTGTGTATTCTGTGTATTCTGTCACTCGTGTTACATTGTGTATTCTGTGTATTCTGTCACTCGTGTTACATTGTGTTTGTATTCTGTGTATTCTGTCACTCGTGTTACATTGTGTTTATGTGTATTCTGTCACTCGTGTTACATTGTGTTTATGTGTATTCTGTCACTCGTGTTACATTGTGTATTCTGTGTATTCTGTCACTCGTGTTACATTGTGTTTATGTGTATTCTGTCACTCGTGTTACATTGTGTATTCTGTGTATTCTGTCACTCGTGTTACATTGTGTTTATGTGTATTCTGTCACTCGTGTTACATTGTGTATTCTGTGTATTCTGTCACTCGTGTTACATTGTGTTTATGTGTATTCTGTCACTCGTGTTACATTGTGTATTCTGTGTATTCTGTCACTCGTGTTACATTGTGTATTCTGTGTATTCTGTCACTCGTGTTACATTGTGTATTCTGTCACTCGTGTTACATTGTGTTTATGTGTATTCTGTCACTCGTGTTACATTGTGTATTCTGTGTATTCTGTCACTCGTGTTACATTGTGTTTATGTGTATTCTGTCACTCGTGTTACATTGTGTATTCTGTCACTCGTGTTACATTGTGTATTCTGTGTATTCTGTCACTCGTGTTACATTGTGTATTCTGTGTATTCTGTCACTCGTGTTACATTGTGTTTTGTGTATTCTGTCACTCGTGTTACATTGTGTTTGTGTATTCTGTCACTCGTGTTACATTGTGTTTATGTGTATTCTGTCACTCGTGTTACATTGTGTATTCTGTGTATTCTGTCACTCGTGTTACATTGTGTATTCTGTGTATTCTGTCACTCGTGTTACATTGTGTATTCTGTGTATTCTGTCACTCGTGTTACATTGTGTTTATGTGTATTCTGTCACTCGTGTTACATTGTGTATTCTGTGTATTCTGTCACTCGTGTTACATTGTGTATTCTGTCACTAGTGTTACATTGTGTATTCTGTCACTAGTGTTACATTGTGTATTCTGTGTATTCTGTCACTCGTGTTACATTGTGTTTATGTGTATTCTGTCACTCGTGTTACATTGTGTTTATGTGTATTCTGTCACTCGTGTTACATTGTGTATTCTGTGTATTCTGTCACTCGTGTTACATTGTGTATTCTGTGTATTCTGTCACTCGTGTTACATTGTGTTTATGTGTATTCTGTCACTCGTGTTACATTGTGTATTCTGTCACTCGTGTTACATTGTGTATTCTGTGTATTCTGTCACTCGTGTTACATTGTGTTTGTGTATTCTGTCACTCGTGTTACATTGTGTTTTGTGTATTCTGTCACTCGTGTTACATTGTGTATTCTGTGTATTCTGTCACTCGTGTTACATTGTGTATTCTGTGTATTCTGTCACTCGTGTTACATTGTGTTTATGTGTATTCTGTCACTCGTGTTACATTGTGTTTATGTGTATTCTGTCACTCGTGTTACATTGTGTTGTGTATTCTGTCACTCGTGTTACATTGTGTTTATGTGTATTCTGTCACTCGTGTTACATTGTGTTTATGTGTATTCTGTCACTCGTGTTACATTGTGTATTCTGTGTATTCTGTCACTCGTGTTACATTGTGTATTCTGTCACTCGTGTTACATTGTGTATTCTGTCACTCGTGTTACATTGTGTATTCTGTCACTCGTGTTACATTGTGTATTCTGTGTATTCTGTCACTCGTGTTACATTGTGTTTATGTGTATTCTGTCACTCGTGTTACATTGTGTTTATGTGTATTCTGTCACTCGTGTTACATTGTGTATTCTGTGTATTCTGTCACTCGTGTTACATTGTGTATTCTGTGTATTCTGTCACTCGTGTTACATTGTGTTTGTGTATTCTGTCACTCGTGTTACATTGTGTTTATGTGTATTCTGTCACTCGTGTTACATTGTGTATTCTGTGTATTCTGTCACTCGTGTTACATTGTGTTTATGTGTATTCTGTCACTCGTGTTACATTGTGTTTATGTGTATTCTGTCACTCGTGTTACATTGTGTATTCTGTCACTCGTGTTACATTGTGTATTCTGTCACTAGTGTTACATTGTGTATTCTGTGTATTCTGTCACTCGTGTTACATTGTGTTATGTGTATTCTGTCACTCGTGTTACATTGTGTTTATGTGTATTCTGTCACTCGTGTTACATTGTGTTTATGTGTATTCTGTCACTCGTGTTACATTGTGTATTCTGTGTATTCTGTCACTCGTGTTACATTGTGTTTATGTGTATTCTGTCACTCGTGTTACATTGTGTATTCTGTCACTCGTGTTACATTGTGTTTATGTGTATTCTGTCACTCGTGTTACATTGTGTATTCTGTGTATTCTGTCACTCGTGTTACATTGTGTTTATGTGTATTCTGTCACTCGTGTTACATTGTGTTTATCTGTGTATTCTGTCACTCGTGTTACATTGTGTTTGTGTATTCTGTCACTCGTGTTACATTGTGTTTATGTGTATTCTGTCACTCGTGTTACATTGTGTATTCTGTGTATTCTGTCACTCGTGTTACATTGTGTATTCTGTGTATTCTGTCACTCGTGTTACATTGTGTTTATGTGTATTCTGTCACTCGTGTTACATTGTGTATTCTGTGTATTCTGTCACTCGTGTTACATTGTGTATTCTGTGTATTCTGTCACTCGTGTTACATTGTGTATTCTGTGTATTCTGTCACTCGTGTTACATTGTGTATTCTGTGTATTCTGTCACTCGTGTTACATTGTGTTTATGTGTATTCTGTCACTCGTGTTACATTGTGTTTATGTGTATTCTGTCACTCGTGTTACATTGTGTATTCTGTGTATTCTGTCACTCGTGTTACATTGTGTTTATGTGTATTCTGTCACTCGTGTTACATTGTGTTTATGTGTATTCTGTCACTCGTGTTACATTGTGTATTCTGTGTATTCTGTCACTCGTGTTACATTGTGTTTATGTGTATTCTGTCACTCGTGTTACATTGTGTATTCTGTGTATTCTGTCACTCGTGTTACATTGTGTATTCTGTGTATTCTGTCACTCGTGTTACATTGTGTATTCTGTGTATTCTGTCACTCGTGTTACATTGTGTATTCTGTGTATTCTGTCACTCGTGTTACATTGTGTATTCTGTGTATTCTGTCACTCGTGTTACATTGTGTTTATGTGTATTCTGTCACTCGTGTTACATTGTGTTTATGTGTATTCTGTCACTCGTGTTACATTGTGTTTATGTGTATTCTGTCAGGAACATGAAGAGAATCAGACGTCTCAGCAGCAGCAGCGATGAGTCCGACCATGGCAGTAAGCAAACACCACCTTCCTTCCTCCACCTCCTCCACCTGACAACCACCTCCTCCACCTAACAACCACCTAACAACCACCACACCACCAGTGAACCCCTACTCTATATTCACACATACATATACATGTAGTTAGCCCTAATACATACATATGTATAGATAGCCCTAATACATACATATGTATAGTTAGCCCTAATACATACATATGTATAGATAGCCCTAATACATACATATGTATAGTTAGCCCTAATACATACATATGTATAGATAGCCCTAATACATACATATGTATAGTTAGCCCTAATACATACATATGTATAGTTAGCCCTAATACATACATATGTATAGTTAGCCCTAATACATACATATGTATAGTTAGCCCTAATACATACATATGTATAGATAGCCCTAATACATACATATGTATAGTTAGCCCTAATACATACATATGTATAGATAGCCCTAATACATACATATGTATAGTTAGCCCTAATACATACATATGTATAGTTAGCCCTAATACATACATATGTATAGATAGCCCTAATACATACATATGTATAGATAGCCCTAATACATACATATGTATAGATAGCCCTAATACATACATATGTATAGATAGCCCTAATACATACATATGTATAGATAGCCCTAATACATACATATGTATAGTTAGCCCTAATACATACATATGTATAGTTAGCCCTAATACATACATATGTATAGATAGCCCTAATACATACATATGTATAGTTAGCCCTAATACATACATATGTATTAGATAGCCCTAATACATACATATGTATAGTTAGCCCTAATACATACATATGTATAGTTAGCCCTAATACATACATATACATGTAGATAGCCCTAATACATACATATGTATAGTTAGCCCTAATACATACATATGTATAGTTAGCCCTAATACATACATATGTATAGTTAGCCCTAATACATACATATGTATAGATAGCCCTAATACATACATATGTATAGATAGCCCTAATAAGGAAAGGAAGGTAACACAAGACGGTCACACTGACAATGGCTCCGCGTTCAGTACTTCGTTTTTTGTTTAAAATTGTTTTTATTGTTTCTATTTTTGCACATACTGCACTATCGCTCATCCAGTATGATCGATAAGCACTTTTGGATCTTTGTGCGTCAATTGGCATGAACCTTTTCTCGGATTACCGGAGTGCGAGCTGTAAACCCTTTGTCCTTCTGCCGGTCTGCTATTTAGCAGCACGGAGGAGGCTATTCGTAGATTACAGCTCAGCATTCAACACTATTGTGCCCGCGAAGCTCATTCCCAAGCTCAGGATCCTGGGGTTTAACAGCTCCCTTTGCAACTGGATCAGAGACTTCCTGACGAGCAGACCCCAGGTGGTGAAAATGGGCAGTCTCACCTCCTCTGTATTGACCCTGAACACCGGAGTCCCTCAGGGCTGCATACTCAGTCCCCTCCTGTACGCCTTGTTCATGTATGACTGTGTAGTCACACACGGCTCCAACACCATCACCTTAATTATGTGGACGACACCACCATCCTGGGTCTCATCTCCAGCAATGATGAGACCGCCTACAGAGAGGAGGTCAGGGACTTGGCAACATGGTGCCAGGCCAATGATGTGTATATATATACACAGTATTTGCAGTTCAGTATCCGTTGTACTGGTGTTTTAGTCACCAGTCAGATGGAGTGAGTAGGCGGTGCTTACAATGTCACCTGTCTCACAGGTAACTCCACCTGTGTCAGGTACCCCCACCTGTCTGTCAGGTAAATCCACCTGCCTGTCAGGTAACCCCACCTGTGTGTCATGTAACTCCACCTGTCTGTCAGGTAACTCCACCTGCCTGTCAGGTAACCCCACCTGTGTGTCAGGTAACTCCATTTGCCTGTCAGGTAACCCCACCTGTGTGTCAGGTAACTCCACCTGCCTGTCAGGTAACCCCACCTGTGTGTCAGGTAACTCCACCTGCCTGTCAGGTAACCCCACCTGTGTGTCAGGTAACTCCACCTGCCTGTCAGGTAAGCCCACCTGTCTGTCAGGTAACCCCACCTGTGTGTCAGGTAACTCCACCTGCCTGTCAGGTAACCCCACCTGTGTCAGGTAACTCCACCTGCCTGTCAGGTAACCCCACCTGTGTGTCAGGTAACTCCACCTGTCTGTCAGGTACATGCTGAGTAGGCAGTGCTAACAATTTCACCTGTCTTGCAGGTAATTCCACCTGCTGGTCACAGCAATCCCAGACCACGGTCCGACGTAGCACAGGCCTGAAGCCATCTGAGGTAGGACCCCCTACACAAGTTAGTACATCACTGCTACATCACCTCAACACACTACATCACTACTACATCAGCTCTACACACTACATCACTACTCCATCACCTCTACACACAACATCACTGCTACATAACATGAGAGCCCACTACATTCACTAGCCTACATGAGAGCCCACTGCAACACGTTCACTAGCCTACATGAGAGCCCACTGCAACACGTTCACTAGCCTACATGAGAGCCCACTGCAACACGTTCACTAGCCTACATGAGAGCCCACTGCAACACGTTCACTAGCCTACACGAGAGCCCACTGCAACACGTTCACTAGCCTACATGAGAGCCCACTGCAACACGTTCACTAGCCTACACGAGAGCCCACTGCCAACACGTTCACTAGCCTACACGAGAGCCCACTGCCAACACGTTCACTAGCCTACATGAGAGCCCACTGCCAACACGTTCACTAGCCTACACGAGAGCCCACTGCAACACGTTCACTAGCCTACATGAGAGCCCACTGCAACACGTTCACTAGCCTACATGAGAGCCCACTGCAACACGTTCACTAGCCTACACGAGAGCCCACTGCAACACGTTCACTAGCCTACATGAGAGCCCACTGCAACACGTTCACTAGCCTACACACTACATCACTACTACATCACCTCTACACACTACATCACTTCTCAATCACCTCTACACACAACATCACTGCTACATAACATGAGAGCCCACTACATTCACTAGCCTACATGAGAGCCCACTGCAACACGTTCACTAGCCTACATGAGAGCCCACTGCAACACTTTCACTAGCCTACATGAGAGCCCACTGCAACACGTTCACTAGCCTACATGAGAGCCCACTGCAACACTTTCACTAGCCTACATGAGAGCCCACTGCAACACTTTCACTAGCCTACATGAGAGCCCACTGCAACACGTTCACTAGCCTACATGAGAGCCCACTGCAACACGTTCACGAGCCTACATGAGAGCCCACTGCAACATGTTCACTAGCCTACATGAGAGCCCACTGCAACACGTTCACTAGCCTACATGAGAGCCCACTGCAACACGTTCACTAGCCTACATGAGAGCCCACTACATTCACTAGCCTACATGAGAGCCCACTACATTCACTAGCCTACATGAGAGCCCACTGCAACATGTTCACTAGCCTACATGAGAGCCCACTGCAACACGTTCACTAGCCTACATGAGAGCCCACTGCAACACGTTCACTAGCCTACATGAGAGCCCACTGCAACACGTTCACTAGCCTACATGAGAGCCCACTGCAACACGTTCACTAGCCTACACACTACATCACTACTACATCACCTCTACACACTACATCACTTCTCAATCACCTCTACACACAACATCACTGCTACATAACATGAGAGCCCACTACATTCACTAGCCTACATGAGAGCCCACTGCAACATGTTCACTAGCCTACATGAGAGTCCACTGCAACACGTTCACTAGCCTACATGAGAGTCCACTGCAACACGTTCACTAGCCTACACGAGAGCCCACTGCAACACGTTCACTAGCCTACATGAGAGCCCACTGCAACACGTTCACTAGCCTACATGAGAGTCCACTGCAACACGTTCACTAGCCTACATGAGAGCCCACTGCAACACGTTCACTAGCCTACATGAGAGTCCACTGCAACACGTTCACTAGCCTACATGAGAGCCCACTGCAACACGTTCACTAGCCTACATGAGAGTCCACTGCAACACGTTCACTAGCCTACACGAGAGCCCACTGCAACACGTTCACTAGCCTACATGAGAGCCCACTGCAACACGTTCACTAGCCTACATGAGAGTCCACTGCAACACGTTCACTAGCCTACACGAGAGCCCACTGCAACACGTTCACTAGCCTACATGAGAGCCCCACTGCAAACACGTTCACTAGCCTACACGAGAGCCCACTGCAACACGTTCACTAGCCTACATGAGAGCCCACTGCCAACACGTTCACTAGCCTACATGAGAGCCCATGCAACACGTTCACTAGCCTACATGAGAGCCCACTGCAACACGTTCACTAGCCTACATGAGAGCCCACTGCAACACTTTCACTAGCCTACATGAGAGTCCACTGCAACACGTTCACTAGCCTACATGAGAGCCCACTGCAACACGTTCACTAGCCTACACGAGAGCCCACTGCAACACGTTCACTAGCCTACATGAGAGCCCACTGCAACACTTTCACTAGCCTGCATGAGAGTCCACTGCAACACGTTCACTAGCCTACATGAGAGCCCACTGCAACACGTTCACTAGCCTACATGAGAGTCCACTGCAACACGTTCACTAGCCTACACACTACATCACTACTACATCACCTCTACACACAACATCACTGCTACATAACATGAGAGCCCACTGCAACACGTTCAGTAGCCTACATGAGAGCCCACTGCAACACGTTCACTAGCCTACATGAGAGCCCACTGGGCTAGGGTTAGGAGAAGGGGGCGGGGGCTCCCACTCGTGAAGCAGAACACTGAACTAAAAGACTAAACAAGACAAAACAGTGCACACCACAACACATAAACATGAATAAACACATACATAAATAACATACAATAAATTCAGAACTATACCATCAAAATCTATAATCATTGCATGCCTCGCCGTGCTCGGCTGCGGCATCTATTACCACCCATGAAGCCGATATTAAAAATAATAATACATAGGACTTAATATATATATATATATATATATATATATATATATATATATTATATGTTATTATCAAGGCACTCAAAGACGCTTCACAATAAACATAAACGTACACAGATACAGAAACAAATACAAATATAGAGGTTGCACAGTGAAAGAGAATGGTGGAGGTGGAAGTCAGATATTGTCGGCTTTCTTGAAAAGGTGGGTTTAAGAAGTGAGTGTGTCAGACTGAACCCGACCAGTACGTCCTCTGTGGAAGAGGCAGAGTCTGAAGACTCAGGGGAAGTCTCACCCATATCCTTGGTAGAGGTCACTGAAGTAGTCAAAAAGCTCTTCAGTGGTAAGGCGCCAGGTGTGGATGAGATTTGCCCTGAGACGCTGAAGGCTCTGGACATTGTCAGGCTGTCGTGGCTGACACGCCTAGTCAATGTAGCGTGGAGGTCGGGGACAGTACCTGTGGAATGGCAGGCCGGGGTGGTGGTCCCCATTTTCAAAAAAGGGGACCGGAGGGTGTGCTCCAACTATCGGGGTATCACACTGCTCAGCCTCCCCGGGAAAGTTTATTCCAGGGTGCTGGAAATTAGGCTCCGGCCGATTGTCGAACCTCAGCTTCAGGAGGAACAATGCGGATTCTGTCCCGGCCGTGGAACACTGGACCAGCTCTTTACCCTCACAGGGTTGTTGGGGGGGGGGGCATGGGAGTTTGCCCTTCCAGTCTACATGTGCTTTGTGGACTTGGAGAAGGCCTATGACCGTGTCCCCCGGGGAATCCTGTGGGGGGTACTACAGGAGTATGGGGTACCGGGGCCGTTGGTACGTGCCATTCGGTCCCTGTACGAACAAAGTGCGAGCTGCGTCCGTATTCTCGGCACAAAGTCAAGCATGTTCTCAGTGGTCAAGGTTGTCCCTTGTCACCGGTTCTGTTCGTGATCTTCATAGACAGAATCTGAAGGCGCAGCCGAGGTGAGGAGAGTGTCCGGTTTGTGGACCTCAGAATTGCATCTCTGTTCTTTGCAGATGATGTGGTTCTGTTGGCTACATCAGACCGTGACCCCCAGCATGCACTGGGGCGGTTTGCAGCTGAGTGTGAAGCGGTCGGGATGAGAGTCAGC
>PIJE02002561.1:49669-64521 GCA_002895965.2 Coryphaenoides rupestris
CTACATGTTATCCCGTGTTCCTACATGTTATCCCGTGGTCCTACATGTTATCCCGTGTTCCTACATGTTATCCCGTGTTCCTACATGTTATCCCGTGTTCCTACATGTTATCCCGTGTTCCTACATGTTATCCTGTGGTCCTACATGTTATCCCGTGTTCCTACATGTTATCCCGTGTTCCTACATGTTATCCCGTGTTCCTACATGTTATCCCGTGTTCCTACATGTTATCCCGTGTTCCTACATGTTATCCCGTGGTCCTACATGTTATCCCGTGGTCCTACATGTTATCCCGTGTTCCTACATGTTATCCCGTGTTCCTACATGTTATCCCGTGTTCCTACATGTTATCCTGTGTTCCTACATGTTATCCTGTGGTCCTACATGTTATCCCGTGTTCCTACATGTTATCCCGTGTTCCTACATGTTATCCCGTGTTCCTACATGTTATCCCGTGTTCCTACATGTTATCCCGTGTTCCTACATGTTATCCCGTGTTCCTACATGTTATCCCGTGGTCCTACATGTTATCCCGTGTTCCTACATGTTATCCTGTGGTCCTACATGTTATCCCGTGTTCCTACATGTTATCCCGTGTTCCTACATGTTATCCCGTGTTCCTACATGTTATCCCGTGTTCCTACATGTTATCCCGTGTTCCTACATGTTATCCCGTGTTCCTACATGTTATCCCGTGTTCCTACATGTTATCCCGTGTTCCTACATGTTATCCCGTGTTCCTACATGTTATCCCGTGTTCCTACATGTTATCCCGTGTTCCTACATGTTATCCCGTGTTCCTACATGTTATCCCGTGTTCCTACATGTTATCCCGTGTTCCTACATGTTATCCTGTGGTCCTACATGTTATCCCGTGGTCCTACATGTTATCCTGTGGTCCTACATGTTATCCCGTGTTCCTACATGTTATCCCGTGGTCCTACATGTTATCCTGTGGTCCTACATGTTATCCCGTGTTCCTACATGTTATCCCGTGTTCCTACATGTTATCCCGTGGTCCTACATGTTATCCCGTGTTCCTACATGTTATCCCGTGGTCCTACATGTTATCCCGTGTTCCTACATGTTATCCCGTGTTCCTACATGTTATCCCGTGTTCCTACATGTTATCCCGTGTTCCTACATGTTATCCCGTGTTCCTACATGTTATCCCGTGTTCCTACATGTTATCCCGTGTTCCTACATGTTATCCCGTGGTCCTACATGTTATCCCGTGTTCCTACATGTTATCCTGTGTTCCTACATGTTATCCCGTGGTCCTACATGTTATCCCGTGTTCCTACATGTTATCCCGTGTTCCTACATGTTATCCCGTGTTCCTACATGTTATCCCGTGTTCCTACATGTTATCCCGTGTTCCTACATGTTATCCCGTGTTCCTACAGGTTATCCCGTGTTCCTACAGGTTATCCCGTGTTCCTACATGTTATCCCGTGTTCCTACATGTTATCCCGTGTTCCTACATGTTATCCCGTGTTCCTACATGTTATCCCGTGTTCCTACATGTTATCCCGTGTTCCTACATGTTATCCCGTGTTCCTACATGTTATCCCGTGTTCCTACATGTTATCCCGTGTTCCTACATGTTATCCCGTGGTCCTACATGTTATCCCGTGTTCCTACATGTTATCCCGTGTTCCTACATGTTATCCCGTGTTCCTACATGTTATCCCGTGTTCCTACATGTTATCCCGTGTTCCTACATGTTATCCCGTGTTCCTACATGTTATCCCGTGTTCCTACATGTTATCCCGTGTTCCTACATGTTATCCCGTGTTCCTACATGTTATCCCGTGTTCCTACATGTTATCCCGTGGTCCTACATGTTATCCCGTGTTCCTACATGTTATCCTGTGGTCCTACATGTTATCCCGTGTTCCTACATGTTATCCCGTGTTCCTACATGTTATCCTGTGGTCCTACATGTTATCCCGTGTTCCTACATGTTATCCCGTGTTCCTACATGTTATCCTGTGGTCCTACATGTTATCCCGTGTTCCTACATGTTATCCCGTGTTCCTACATGTTATCCCGTGGTCCTACATGTTATCCCGTGTTCCTACATGTTATCCTGTGTTCCTACATGTTATCCCGTGTTCCTACATGTTATCCCGTGTTCCTACATGTTATCCTGTGGTCCTACATGTTATCCCGTGTTCCTACATGTTATCCCGTGTTGTGTGTGTTTCCAGGCGTGCTATGGGATCCAGAAGGTTCCCGAGGGCAGCTGGTTGTGTCGGACGTGTGCGCTGGGTTTAGCTCCTCCCTGCCAGCTGTGTCCCCGGAAGGGCGGGGCTATGAAACCCACCCGTAGCGCCACCAAGTGGGCCCACGTCAGCTGTGCTCTCTGGATCCCTGAGGTACACACACACACATGTACACACACACACATGTACACACACACGCATGTACACACACGCTTGTACACACACACACGATCACAGCAGCACCCTAGATAATGGAGACAACATGAGGGTTAGATGGAGCACAGTAAGCAGGGAACATATAAGTAACCTCAACCCTAGTACCCATCGGCAGCTAGGGTAGGCTAGTGCTAACGGTGTTGATTTAGCTGTAATTAGAGCTGAGGGGCACTCCTAGCAGCCAAAGGCGAGGGTAAATAGGTGGGTTTTAAGTCTAGCCTTAAATATATCAATACAATTGCAGTGCTCATATTGTATCTAAGCCGTCCAATCAGTGGATACGTTTGATTAAGTCTATGAGCGTCAACTTCACAAAGGGATGCTTAGTTGAGAATAAGTGTCTGAAATTGATGTTTTATGAAAACTCTTTTTTTGTTATGTTTTGATCATTTCTTTCAGTGGGAATTACGAGCTCAAAATGGCCTAAAATGCACCAAAACTCACCAAATTATAAAAATGTTATTGGGGGGCATGCTAGTAACCAGTGCCGCTCAGAACATTGTCTGACACTTTTGAATTTCACTCTGGCCTAACACTCTGGTAACCATGCTGTGGGTGTGTCAGCAACCACGTTGTAGGTGTGTTGGTAACCATAGTAACCATCTTGTAGGTGTGTCGTAACCATGGTAACCATGTTGCAGGTGAGCATTGGGAACCCAGAGAAGATGGAACCCATCACCAACGTGTCTCACATCCCCAGCAGCCGGTGGGCCCTACTCTGCTGCGTCTGTCAGGACAAGACTGGAGCCTGCATACAGGTACCGCACGGCATGCTGGGATACCATGCTCTGGAGCTAGCATACAGGTACCGCACGGCATGCTGGGATACCATGCTCTGGAGCTAGCATACAGGTACCGCACGGCATGCTGGGATACCATGCTCTGGAGCTAGCATACAGGTACCGCACGCCATTGAGGAGGTTCTCCTCCTCAGGAGCTAGGCATACATGGTTCTCCTCCTCAGTGCTAACATGGGAGCTAGTGTGTTAGATTAACATGGTTCTCCTCCTCAGTGCTAACATGGGAGCTAGTGTGTTAGATTAACATGGTTCTCCTCCTCAGTGCTAACATGGGAGCTAGTGTGTTAGATTAACATGGTTCTCCTCCTCAGTGCTAACATGGGAGCTAGTGTGTTAGATTAACATGGTTCTCCTACTCAGTGCTAACATGGGAGCTAGTGTGTTAGATTAACATGGTTCTCCTCCTCAGTGCTAACATGGGAGCTAGTGTGTTAGATTAACATGGTTCTCCTCCTCAGTGCTAACATGGGAGCTAGTGTGTTAGATTAACATGGTTCTCCTACTCAGTGCTAACATGGGAGCTAGTGTGTTAGATTAACATGGTTCTCCTCCTCAGTGCTAACATGGGAGCTAGTGTGTTAGATTAACATGGTTCTCCTCCTCAGTGCTAACATGGGAGCTAGTGTGTTAGATTAACATGGTTCTCCTCCTCAGTGCTAACATGGGAGCTAGTGTGTTAGATTAACATGGTTCTCCTCCTCAGTGCTAACATGGGAGCTAGTGTGTTAGATTAACATGGTTCTCCTCCTCAGTGCTAACATGGGAGCTAGTGTGTTAGATTAACATGGTTCTCCTCCTCAGTGCTAACATGGGAGCTAGTGTGTTAGATTAACATGGTTCTCCTCCTCAGTGCTAACATGGGAGCTAGTGTGTTAGATTAACATGGTTCTCCTACTCAGTGCTAACATGGGAGCTAGTGTGTTAGATTAACATGGTTCTCCTACTCAGTGCTAACATGGGAGCTAGTGTGTTAGATTAACATGGTTCTCCTCCTCAGTGCTAACATGGGAGCTAGTGTGTTAGATTAACATGGTTCTCCTCCTCAGTGCTAACATGGGAGCTAGTGTGTTAGATTAACATGGTTCTCCTCCTCAGTGCTAACATGGGAGCTAGTGTGTTAGATTAACATGGTTCTCCTCCTCAGTGCTAACATGGGAGCTAGTGTGTTAGATTAACATGGTTCTCCTCCTCAGTGCTAACATGGGAGCTAGTGTGTTAGATTAACATGGTTCTCCTCCTCAGTGCTAACATGGGAGCTAGTGTGTTAGATTAACATGGTTCTCCTACTCAGTGCTAACATGGGAGCTAGTGTGTTAGATTAACATGGTTCTCCTCCTCAGTGCTAACATGGGAGCTAGTGTGTTAGATTAACATGGTTCTCCTCCTCAGTGCTAACATGGGAGCTAGTGTGTTAGATTAACATGGTTCTCCTCCTCAGTGCTAACATGGGAGCTAGTGTGTTAGATTAACATGGTTCTCCTCCTCAGTGCTAACATGGGAGCTAGTGTGTTAGATTAACATGGTTCTCCTCCTCAGTGCTAACATGGGAGCTAGTGTGTTAGATTAACATGGTTCTCCTCCTCAGTGCTAACATGGGAGCTAGTGTGTTAGATTAACATGGTTCTCCCCCTCAGTGCTCGGCTAAGAACTGCCGTGCAGCGTTCCATGTGACCTGTGGCCTGCAGGCCAAGCTACAGATGATCACCTTCCTCACCGAGGAAGACGAGGTCAAGTTCAAGTCCTACTGCCCCAAACACTCAGGCCCAGAAGAGCAGGAGGGGGAGGGTGTGGCAGACAAGAGGAGCAGGAGGAGGGGCCTGTCAAAAGGGGAGGAGGAGGAACAGGAGGAGGAGAAGAGGGGGAACCTCCGCAAGCTGAAGCTGGCGGGGGGTCGGGAGGAAGCCTGCGGGGTTGAAGAACGGGCCGAGGCGCGGTGCCGCGGGCAGCGGGGCGGAACCCTCGCAAGCAATGAAGCCTGCAGCACTTACGACGCAGGATTTTCCAGCTTTGTTGGAGTGGAGGAAGGTGGCCAGCAATCGTGGGCGTGTTGCTTTGAGACTGGGTGCGAACTTCATCCGTGCCTCCACCTCCGTACATGTAATCGCTTGCGAGAGCTGAAGACTAATCGTTATCAATGCATTGTACAACCTGACGCCGTGGGCGTTCTCTTCTCTGCGTGTATAGATAAGAGAAAGGAGGAGGACAGTCTGGCCCGCCGCGAGCAAGAGGTGCTGCTCAGACGCCTCCAGCTCTTCACCCACCTCCGCCAGGACCTGGAGAGGGTAGGTCTGACCCCAGACTGACCCCCCCCACCCGTGTGACCTGCGCGCCAGACTGACCCGTATGACCTGTGGCCTAGACTGACCTGTGTGACCTGTGCCCAGACTGATCCCCCCCCACCCGTGTGACCTGTGTGCCAGACTGACCCGTATGACCTGTGGCCCAGACTGACTCCAGACTGACCTGTGTGACCTGTGCCCCAGGTGATGTTATCCCGTGGTCCTACATGTTATCCTGTGGTCCTACATGTTATCCCGTGTTCCTACATGTTATCCCGTGTTCCTACATGTTATCCCGTGTTCCTACATGTTATCCCGTGGTCCTACATGTTATCCCGTGGTCCTACATGTTATCCCGTGTTCCTACATGTTATCCCGTGTTCCTACATGTTATCCCGTGTTCCTACATGTTATCCCGTGTTCCTACATGTTATCCTGTGTTCCTACATGTTATCCCGTGTTCCTACATGTTATCCCGTGGTCCTACATGTTATCCTGTGGTCCTACATGTTATCCCGTGTTCCTACATGTTATCCCGTGTTCCTACATGTTATCCCGTGGTCCTACATGTTATCCCGTGGTCCTACATGTTATCCCGTGTTCCTACATGTTATCCCGTGTTCCTACATGTTATCCCGTGTTCCTACATGTTATCCTGTGGTCCTACATGTTATCCCGTGGTCCTACATGTTATCCCGTGTTCCTACATGTTATCCTGTGTTCCTACATGTTATCCCGTGTTCCTACATGTTATCCTGTGGTCCTACATGTTATCCCGTGTTCCTACATGTTATCCCGTGTTCCTACATGTTATCCCGTGTTCCTACATGTTATCCCGTGTTCCTACATGTTATCCCGTGTTCCTACATGTTATCCCGTGTTCCTACATGTTATCCCGTGTTCCTACATGTTATCCCGTGTTCCTACATGTTATCCCGTGTTCCTACATGTTATCCCGTGTTCCTACATGTTATCCCGTGTTCCTACATGTTATCCCGTGTTCCTACATGTTATCCCGTGGTCCTACATGTTATCCCGTGGTCCTACATGTTATCCCGTGTTCCTACATGTTATCCCGTGTTCCTACATGTTATCCCGTGTTCCTACATGTTATCCCGTGTTCCTACATGTTATCCCGTGTTCCTACATGTTATCCCGTGTTCCTACATGTTATCCCGTGTTCCTACATGTTATCCCGTGTTCCTACATGTTATCCCGTGTTCCTACATGTTATCCTGTGGTCCTACATGTTATCCCGTGTTCCTACATGTTATCCCGTGTTCCTACATGTTATCCCGTGTTCCTACATGTTATCCCGTGTTCCTACATGTTATCCCGTGTTCCTACAGGTTATCCCGTGTTCCTACATGTTATCCCGTGTTCCTACATGTTATTGTTCCTACATGTTATCCCGTGGTCCTACATGTTATCCCGTGGTCCTACATGTTATCCCGTGTTCCTACATGTTATCCCGTGTTCCTACATGTTATCCCGTGTTCCTACATGTTATCCTGTGGTCCTACATGTTATCCCGTGTTCCTACATGTTATCCCGTGTTCCTACATGTTATCCCGTGTTCCTACATGTTATCCCGTGTTCCTACATGTTATCCCGTGTTCCTACATGTTATCCCGTGTTCCTACATGTTATCCCGTGGTCCTACATGTTATCCCGTGTTCCTACATGTTATCCCGTGTTCCTACATGTTATCCCGTGTTCCTACATGTTATCCCGTGGTCCTACATGTTATCCCGTGTTCCTACATGTTATCCTGTGGTCCTACATGTTATCCCGTGTTCCTACATGTTATCCCGTGTTCCTACATGTTATCCCGTGGTCCTACATGTTATCCCGTGTTCCTACATGTTATCCCGTGTTCCTACATGTTATCCCGTGTTCCTACATGTTATCCCGTGTTCCTACATGTTATCCCGTGTTCCTACATGTTATCCTGTGGTCCTACATGTTATCCCGTGTTCCTACATGTTATCCCGTGTTGTGTGTGTTTCCAGGCGTGCTATGGGATCCAGAAGGTTCCCGAGGCAGCTGGTTGTGTCGGACGTGTGCGCTGGGTTTAGCTCCTCCCTGCAGCTGTGTCCCCGGAAGGGCGGGGCCTATGAAACCCACCCGTAGCGCCACAAGTGGGCCCACGTCAGCTGTGCTCTCTGGATCCCTGAGTACACACACACACATGTACACACACACACATGTACACACACACGCATGTACACACACGCTTGTACACACACACACGATCACAGCAGCACCCTAGATAATGGAGACAACGTGAGGGTTAGATGGAGCACAGTAAGCAGGGAACATACAAGTAACCTCAGACCTAGTACCCATCGGCAGCTAGGGTAGGCTAGTGCTAACAGTGTTGATTTAGCTGTAATTAGAGCTGAGTGGCACTCCTAGCAGCCAAAGGCGAGGGTAAATAGGTGGGTTTTAAGTCTAGCCTTAAATATATCAATACAATTGCAGTGCTCATATTGTATCTAAGCCGTCCAATCAGTGGATACGTTTGATTAAGTCTATGAGCGTCAACTTCACAAAGGGATGCTTAGTTGAGAATAAGTGTCTGAAATTGATGTTTTATGAAAACTCTTTTTTTGTTATGTTTTGATCATTTCTTTCAGTGGGAATTACGAGCTCAAAATGGCCTAAAATGCACCAAAACTCACCAAATTATAAAAATGTTATTGGGGGGCATGCTAGTAACCAGTGCCGCTCAGAACATTGTCTGACACTTTTGAATTTCACTCTGGCCTAACACTCTGGTAACCATGCTGTGGGTGTGTCAGCAACCACGTTGTAGGTGTGTTGGTAACCATAGTAACCATCTTGTAGGTGTGTCGTAACCATGGTAACCATGTTGCAGGTGAGCATTGGGAACCCAGAGAAGATGGAACCCATCACCAACGTGTCTCACATCCCCAGCAGCCGGTGGGCCCTACTCTGCTGCGTCTGTCAGGACAAGACTGGAGCCTGCATACAGGTACCGCACGGCATGCTGGGATACCATGCTCTGGAGCTAGCATACAGGTACCGCACGGCATGCTGGGATACCATGCTCTGGAGCTAGCATACAGGTACCGCACGGCATGCTGGGATACCATGCTCTGGAGCTAGCATACAGGTACCGCACGGCATGCTGGGATACCATGCTCTGGAGCTAGCATACAGGTACCGCACGCCATTGAGGAGGTTCTCCTCCTCAGTGCTAACATGGGAGCTAGTGTGTTAGATTAACATGGTTCTCCTCCTCAGTGCTAACATGGGAGCTAGTGTGTTAGATTAACATGGTTCTCCTCCTCAGTGCTAACATGGGAGCTAGTGTGTTAGATTAACATGGTTCTCCTACTCAGTGCTAACATGGGAGCTAGTGTGTTAGATTAACATGGTTCTCCTCCTCAGTGCTAACATGGGAGCTAGTGTGTTAGATTAACATGGTTCTCCTCCTCAGTGCTAACATGGGAGCTAGTGTGTTAGATTAACATGGTTCTCCTCCTCAGTGCTAACATGGGAGCTAGTGTGTTAGATTAACATGGTTCTCCTCCTCAGTGCTAACATGGGAGCTAGTGTGTTAGATTAACATGGTTCTCCTCCTCAGTGCCTAACATGGGAGCTAGTGTGTTAGATTAACATGGTTCTCCTCCTCAGTGCTAACATGGGAGCTAGTGTGTTAGATTAACATGGTTCTCCTCCTCAGTGCTAACATGGGAGCTAGTGTGTTAGATTAACATGGTTCTCCTCCTCAGTGCTAACATGGGAGCTAGTGTGTTAGATTAACATGGTTCTCCCCCTCAGTGCTCGGCTAAGAACTGCCGTGCAGCGTTCCATGTGACCTGTGGCCTGCAGGCCAAGCTACAGATGATCACCTTCCTCACCGAGGAAGACGAGGTCAAGTTCAAGTCCTACTGCCCCAAACACTCAGGCCCAGAAGAGCAGGAGGGGGAGGGTGTGGCAGACAAGAGGAGCAGGAGGAGGGGCCTGTCAAAAGGGGAGGAGGAGGAACAGGAGGAGGAGAAGAGGGGGAACCTCCGCAAGCTGAAGCTGCAGCAACTAGAGGAGGAGTTCTCCAGCTTTGTGGAGGTGGAGGAGGTGGCGCAGCAACTGGGCGTGTCTGCTGAGCTGGTGGACTTCCTGTTCCAGTACTGGAAGCTGAAGCGTAAAGCCAACTTCAACCTGCCGCTTCTCGCGCCCAAGAAGGAGGAGGAGGACAGTCTGGCCCGCCGCGAGCAAGAGGTGCTGCTCAGACGCCTCCAGCTCTTCACCCACCTCCGCCAGGACCTGGAGAGGGTAGGTCTGACCCCAGACTGACCCCCCCCACCCGTGTGACCTGCGCGCCAGACTGACCCGTATGACCTGTGGCCTAGACTGACCTGTGTGACCTGTGCCCAGACTGATCCCCCCCCACCCGTGTGACCTGTGTGCCAGACTGACCCGTATGACCTGTGGCCCAGACTGACTCCAGACTGACCTGTGTGACCTGTGCCCCAGGTGAGGAACCTGAGCTACATGGTGACCAGGAGAGAGAAATTGAAGAGGTCTCTCTGCCGGCTGCAGGAGCAGATGTTCCTCAAGCAGCTGCTCCTGCTGGACCAACAGCTGCTCAGAGGTCAGTACCTCAAACCTCTGCTGTAGCACACTGTAATCCCTGTTACACTGTAGTTAATGTGGTCCTCTGAGATGGAACAGGTCTCGTTAGTTAGTTGGTGAGGTCCTCTGAGATGGAACAGGTCTCATTCGTTAGTTGGTGAGGTCCTCTCAGATGGAACAGGTCTCGTTAGTTAGTTGGTGAGGTCCTCTCAGATGGAACAGGTCTCATTAGTTAGTTGGTGAGGTCCTCTGAGATGGAACAGGTCTCGTTAGTTAGTTGGTTAGTGATGAGTGATGCTGACTCTTGTGCTCCTCAGATGATCCTTCCACCAGGAGCTTCTGCTCCTCCTCCTCCTCAGCCAAGTGCAGGAGGTGGAAGCCAGACAGGAGGAGCAGAAGGAGGAGCGCCACAGGCTCTCCTCCCAGGACCCCCAAGAGCCAGGAGCCCCCAGACCAGAGCCAGGGGCCGCCAGACCAGAGCCAGGGGCCCCCTGAACCACAGGAAGTTCTGCAGAGAGGAGGTGGGGAGGAGGACGAACAGGAGGACAAGAGAGGGAAGGCCCCGGGCCCCCGGCGCCTGGAGAGGACGGTCTGCATCCGGCTGGTGGACATCTGTCTCCGGCCCCCCAGGGACCCGGACCCCTGGGGGAGCGTTAGGGTCCCCAGGAGGGGGGAGAGGCGTTCCCGTACTCGGCTCAACACCCGGGCCCCGCCCACTCCCCTCCAAGTCCCGCCCACCGGCCGGGAGGAGGAGCCGAGGCTGGAGCGATGTCAATCTCACCGGCTGAGACGAGACGCCACGCTCTGCCGTCACTATGGCAACCACATCGTCCGGCAGGGTGTGCTGGCCTCCTGATGAGAGGCGGGGCCTCCTGATGAGGGGGCGGAGCCTGTCATCGTATTGGTTGAACCAATGAGATGTTTAGAATAAAAAAAAAAGCTGATATTTATTTTTCATTTGTATGATATGTCCAAATTTGGGAATTATGCTACTTTTTCTTTTCATTCTTTTCATTCTTTAGCAGAAGGAGGTCAATTGGACACGTGGGCTTGCTAATTAAGCAGTGAATTAGCAAGCTAGCTGCTAGTTAGGCTAATGTCTGGTGAATAGGTTCGAGACACTAGAAGTACTAAACAGATCATGTCCTCTTAGCCTATCGTGCCTCTGCCATGTGGTCAGTCTTTAAGGTGTTTGCACTATCAGAGGTCTATGAGTTGCAATATTTTTACACTGAAAACGCATTTTGTACCTTAAGCTGCTGCTCTACTGTTATGCAAATAACCCATTTTGTGTTCCCTTTAAGAAGAATAAAATTCAGCAGTTTTCCAGGTCTATTGAGTTGTTTGAGCTCTTTTCTGAGTGTCATTAATAAAGACTTTAGCCAAAGTGCGACTATAGGCTATAACCTGAGCTCTTTCTCAATCCATTTACATTATTAAAAGACAATAAAAAAATTACCAAGGTTAAAATGTGTTTTACAAAAGGATAAAAGAATCAAAAAATCTAATATAATGAACATACTATACTTCAAGAATAAAAATGAGAAAAAAGATGGATCTAAAGCTGTGACTTAAAAAACCCAAGGGAGTTAGCTGACCTGACTCCCAAGGGAGGACTGATCCACAACCTGGGACCCAGGACAGAAAACAGTCCCTCATGTTTTAGTTCACAATGTGGTAGCACTAGCAGGCCTTGCTCAGAGGGACAACATAACACTTTATTGATCCCGAAGGAAATTTTTGCGCCATAGGTTGCATCACAATACAATAGACAATAGAGCAATAAACAATAGAAAAATGTAATTACAAATTTACAGTGAGTCTAGTTTACTAGTTCACCAATATACTCCGGAGACCACATAAGATAAGATAAGATATGAGAGCATGAGGGTTTAGTGAGGAATCGTGCTGCACAGTTTTGGACTAACAGCATCTTAAGCAGGAATAAAGAGCATTACAGTAATCTAAGTGGGAGACGCAAGAGCTTGGATAACCTCAATAACCCAAACCTCAACAACTCAAACCTAACCCAAACCTCAAACCTCAACAACCCAAACCTCAACAACCCAAACCTCAAACCTCAACAACCCAAACCTCAACAACCCAAACCTCAACAACCCAAACCTCAACAACCCAAACCTCAACAACCCAAACCTCAACAACCCAAACCTCAACAACCCAAACCTCAACAACCCAAACCTCAACAACCCAAACCTCAAACCTCAACAACCCAAACCTCAACAACTCAAACCTCAACAACCCAAACCTCAACAACCCAAACCTCAAACCTCAACAACCCAAACCTCAACAACCCAAACCTCAATAACCCAAACCTCAACAACTCAAACCTCAACAACCCAAACCTCAACAACTCAAACCTCAACAACCCAAACCTCAAACCTCAACAACCCAAACCTCAACAACCCAAACCTCAAACCTCAACAACCCAAACCTCAACAACCCAAACCTCAACAACCCAAACCTCAACAACCCAAACCTCCAAACCTCAACAACCCAAACCTCAACAACCTAAACCTCAATAACACTAACCTCAATAACCAAAACCTCAACAACCCAAACCTCAACAACCCAAACCTCAATAACACAAACCTCAATAACACTAACCTCAATAACACAAACCTCAATAACACAAACCTCAATAACCTCAATAACACAAACCTCAATAACACAAACCTCAATAACCTCAATAACACAAACCTCAATAACACAAACCTCAATAACCTCAATAACACAAACCTCAATAACACAAACCTCAATAACCTCAATAACACAAACCTCAATAACACAAACCTCAATAACCTCAATAACACAAACCTCAATAACACTAACCTCAATAACCTCAATAACACAAACCTCAATAACCTCAATAACACAAACCTCAATAACACAAACCTCAATAACACAAACCTCAATAACACAAACCTCAATAACCTCAATAACACAAACCTCAATAACACTAACCTCAATAACACAAACCTCAATAACCTCAATAACACAAACCTCAATAACACAAACCTCAATAACCTCAATAACACAAACCTCAATAACCTCAATAACACAAACCTCAATAACACAAACCTCAATAACACAAACCTCAATAACACTAACCTCAATAACACAAACCTCAATAACCTCAATAACACAAACCTCAATAACACAAACCTCAATAACCTCAATAACACAAACCTCAATAACACAAACCTCAATAACACAAACCTCAATAACCTCAATAACACAAACCTCAATAACACAAACCTCAATAACCTCAATAACACAAACCTCAACAACCCAAACCTCAACAACCCAAACCTCAACAACCCAAACCTCAATAACACTAACCTCAATAACACTAACCTCAATAACCGCAATAACACAAACCTCAATAACACAAACCTCAATAACCTCAATAACACAAACCTCAATAACACAAACCTCAATAACCTCAATAACACAAACCTCTACAACTAAACCTCAATAACAAACCCTCTCAAAATACACTCACTTTCAACCTCCCAGCTAACTGGGCCTCGAAAAGCGGACAAGAACACGAAAAGAGCCTCAGACACAACCTCGTACACAACAACACAGAACACAGATCCCACCAAGACCTCCAGCAGACACATACCACATCTGCAGGCCTCAACATAACCACACACCACCACCACAAACTTAACTTAATTCCGCCATCACACAGGTCACGGCTAGACCCAGCCTCGAAATAGCCCCCTCTAATACACCACCAACCCGACGCCCCTCCCCCCCCTATCAGCCCCCCTAACACAACCACGCTCCCGCCAACTAACACCCTCAAGCCCGCACCTCAACCTGAGCACAACCTCCGCCAAGTAACTCGAGCAAACGTCAATAACGCCTTAAAACTAAAACCTGAACGGAACACCAACCTCACAATCCAACCCCGTAAGTAAACACCAGAACATCATGCCAATTAAAGCCTCGACAACCAACAACACAACACACCACAACACAACACCACAACACAACACAACACAACACAACACACCACAACACAACACAACACAACACACCACAACACAACACAACACAACACAACACAACACAACACAACACAACACAACACACACAACACAACACAACACAACACAACACAACACAACACAACACACCACAACACAACACACCACACCACAACACAACACAACACAACACAACACACCACAACACAACACAACACACCCACTAAGCGCACCTGGCAAATAGTCCTTAAGTAGACCAACAAACAATACAAATACAAACACAAACCCCCCAAAAACACACAACAAACCTTAATAACAAACCAGAAACACTCAATCCAATACACTGCAACCTACCAAACAGCAAAACACCCTACAAAACAACACACTCATCATAAACACTCCAAACATACACACCAAACCTCGAACCAACGACTCGATAAACAACCCAAGGAAACCTCAAATAATGACACACAACACTACCTCCCATTAACCTTGAAATCAAACCACAAGAAACGGCCAACGAAACACTCGAATAACAAACGAACTCCAATAACACCCCAAACCTCAAGCAACTAACCTAAAGTAAACCAAACACTTCAAACACACCTACCCAACTTACAAACCATCAATAACCAAACCATCATAAACCCTTAATCACACAACCTCAGATGCCCCACCCCTCCAATAACACACACCTGCATCTCTCTCCTT
>PIJE02002562.1:0-12500 GCA_002895965.2 Coryphaenoides rupestris
GCGCTGGTGTTGTCATGCGGGCATTTTTTAAAAAACATAGGGAGGTAACCAATAGATGACAATTACAACCGATTAAAAGTACCATAGTAATGAATGGATGAACAGCAATCGCTTCAAGTTATGATTTTCTTCTCGCTCGACTTGGTAAAGGAATTATTGTGCGTTGTTCATTTGTTAGGTGAACTTATCTGACACCCATATGCTGTATAGCCATGTGATCCCATCATCACCCCCACCCCACCCTGCACCTTCGTTCCCGTGGTGACAGATGACTCATCCATCCACCCCACTTCCTCCCCCTCTCCCCCCCTCCCCCATCGACTCCTCCCACTTCCTCTGACAATATTCCTCCATCCATTTCTCCTCGTTTCACGCAGCACTTTCCCCTTCCTATAGACCCTCCTCCTTACCCACCTATACTTAACCCTGCTCTACTCTCTCGGGTCTCTCTCTCCCTCTCTATCTCTATCTCTCTCCCTCTCTTCTCTCTCTCTCTCTCTCTCTCTCTCTCTCTCTATACCCCCCTGCCTTTCCGTCAACCAGTGTTATTCAAAATATGAATTCGTAATATTCATAATATTTTCATATGTACACCTTCACACTTATATCCCCTCTTCTCTACCCGTAAAGCTTCCCTCTTCTCCGGTAACACCCCCCCACCCCACCCCACCAACTCCACCACCCCCCACCACCGCTGCTGAATAAGGAACCTCCGCCCGGTGAATATCTCTTTTTCTTCCCCTTCAACATCCCATATGTCTCTCTTTCTCTCATTTGACACGATCCATCTCGGTCTCTCTCTCTCTCTCTCTCTCTCTCTCTCTCTCTCTCTCTCTCTCTCTCTCTCTCTCTCTCTCTCTCTCTCTCTCTCTCTCTGTCCCTCCCTCCCTCCTTCCCTCTTTACCCTAACGATGACCCCTGTAGCGAGTGTGTGTCTTATCGGAAACAGCCAGTGAGGAAGGTGAGTGGCTCCGGATCAATTGATGTTGTTGTGCTCATCGTGACGATGGGGGGGTGGGGGGGATGGGGGGAGGGGGGCGGTGGCTGGGGAACTGTTAGCATTACGCTAAGCAAGGCCCCAGGATCAATGGCACTCAATGGCAGCCAGTGTTCAACGGTGCATTGATAACATGCCCGGCAATTGTTCAGCAGCAGCAGCAGCAGCAGCAGCAGCCGCCACTCTGCCACCTCCCCCCCCAGTGACTCCAGGTGGATTTCTTCATCTCGGGGAGGATTTGTCAGCCATTGGGGGGAACGCTGGAAAATCAGTTACCACGCCGCATCCGACACGCATGTTATGACGTCATTGTCATGCAAATAACCGGATTTAGATTAGATATTGAACATTTTACAACCCACTGCCATAGAAACCGAACCCTCATCAACCATCAACCATCCATCAGCCATCCACCTTTTACCACCACCACCGTTTGTAAATGTATGATTCAATGAGACAGATATCTGCATGGTGTGTGCGTGTGTGTGTGTGTGTGTGTGTGTGTGTGTGTGTGTGTGTGTGTGTGTGTGTGTGTGTGTGTGTGTGTGTGGTGTGTGTGTGCTGTGTGTGTGTGTATGGTGTGTGCGTGTGTGTGTGTGTGTGTGTGTGTTGTGGATCAGCCCCAGTCCCAGTGATCATGTGATCACATGGCTGGAGGACGGGGCCGTTAGCCAGAGTGCGCTGTTAGCAGTGTACATTCCAAAGAACCATCTCACGGCTGTGATGACAGTGATGGCTGACTGAGCTCGGGCGCTTCCATTACAGACTCCTCGACGCTCCGTCCCTGCACCTGTCACATTACAGCGCTCCTTCCCTCCCTCCCTCCCTCCCTCCCCCGGTAAACCTTGACTCGTAAATAAATGGCATCAAACTCCATTCCCTGACGGAGTGGCGGCGCACCATCAATATGACTAGCGGCGAGAATTAACGTCAGGCTAAATTACCGGCAGCCTGGGAGGGAGACCACGGAGGCGGGAACGTCGTCGTTGTCTGGCTACGCCTGCAGGGAGGCCACCGATGTGGTCCCATTAAAAGACGCGCTTTACTGTACCGCTTTACCCCCCCAAACAAACCTGACTGGTATAGTCAGATAGTGGAGAAGACTCTATCCGAGACCCCCGCGAATAAGGAGTCACACGGCACATAAAATTAAAACGCTCGACTAGTTTGTAATCAAGCCCCGTCTGAAGCAGATACTCGTGTTGTGCCCCATTGTCACGTTATCTCACTGAATGGGCGTCGCTCCAATGAACCTCTCAGAGAGTTAAGTCCAAAATGCTAATCCAGTATACATGCAAATGTTTCCGCGGGGTTGACTGCGAGATGGTAGCGTAGTGGGAGGTAGCGTAGGGTAGCGTAGTGGGAGGTACACGTGGGCGATTCCAAGTGGAACACTCATATGGGCCAAGCTATCATTCACTCAATCACTCAGATCTCTGGGAGGTCACATGTGTGGACCACGTTTCAATGACAGTTTAATGCGCGTTTCATAATTAAAAATGAATTCATGATGTAATGTGCTGGTCGACTTATCTATTTAAGTGCTACATGCTTCCCGAACATGAGGACTGTCGTGTTGTGTCGTATTGAGTCTAGTTTCATGTTTCCCACGTCTGCAGGGCCCTACACAGATATCCTATCAAATAAGAAACCCTAACCCCAACACTTAACCCTGACCCCAAAGTAACCTGACCTCAATGCCACCAATAAATACCGTAACCATCTTTGATGTAATACCTAAAAGCAACCATTCATAACATCCATCCATCCATTCTATTTTTCGCTTCTCCAAATTAGAGTCATACCAATTGAGGTAACCGAAGCACATGTAACCCTAAAACCAAAAACAATTCGTCCAAAAGACAATCAAACCTACCGCGTCAACAGTGACAGTATATACGGGGGAAAAAAGACAATGGTTTCCAACCATTTGGAATACGTCTCTCGGTCAATAAGGACGTTGGACGACAATTCCCAGCTCTGTGATCACCAATGCATTGTGTGCCGAGGCGTGCATCTCCAGGAGCACCACCATCGGGGCTGCGGTTCTCAGCAGCCAGAGTGTTTATCGACGGAGGCATTTGGCCCAATCACACGGAATGGCGGTCTCCCCATCAAGATCCGTCAGATACCAGAGGAGGCTTGAAGGACCCTGGCTAATCACCCAAGACCCCTGAAGACATTTAGCCCCGGCCAGAGACTTACAAGGAGCCTCCAGCACAACCATCAACGTACAATCTATGTTATATACATTATATAGATCGAAGGTAATGATAGCGCTTGCTGACGCAGGGCCGGTGGATGGAGGACTGGTGGCGGATTGGATCCAGTGCTTGAGAGATCGGCCGGATCCTTGATGGCGGGAATGCGGTTGGGGGGGGGTTGGGAAGGCAAGAACATGGCCGATGGAAAGAGGCAGAGACACCGCAAAGAGGCAAGCAGCCTTCATCCTAATACTGACCCACATGGTCATGGCTATGATAGGCTAGGATTTTCATTGTCACAGCATTACATATCAGGCAATTCTTGGACTGCTCCCACACTAATTGTATGTCCTTTTATGCTTTCTGTCCCAAATGCTTGTACAGAAATTGAACAAAGGGCATTGGGTGTGCTGCACCCTCAGCATTGAACACAGAGTGATTTAAAACTCACAGAATGAATCTGTCTGAATGCTTTTAAATCCCAAAAGAAAGAATAAGAGGTGGAGTCAGTGCCAATGTCAAGATGTCAGTTTTTCATTTGCGAAACTGACTGATAGATTTGTATCCTTTGAAATATGACTTTGCTCTGCTTGTTCTTGGCTTCTTGTACATTTTGTTCCCCTTGCGTTGTCTGTCTCTGTTTTTTTTACATTTATGCTGTTGCTTGACTTTGCCAGGGCCTTGAGAAAGAGATTGTTAATCGCAATGGGACTCCTGGTTAAATAAAGGTTAAACAAAAAAACTGATTGGTTCGTCGAGGGTGTGTGTGCAATCTTGATGGGGTGGCGGTGAAAACGACCTATTCCTGATTTGCTGTACATTCTGATCACCGATTTGTAGCCGTCTTATTTTTCTTGTGTGAGGAAGGAAAGTTTTTCAATTCATGGTTTAAAAAGAAAAAAAACTTTACCGGAGAGAAAAGTGTAGAGTATACAGTATATGCTGACAAGACAACTGTCATATTGAAGAATCTGTTGTGCCATACATGTCCAAAACATCTTGTTTATGCAGCACCTTCTCAACAAACAAGGACACATATGAAGTCAATATGCGTCCATTCTTCTGCACATCAAGGGCAAACAATGTCTTTGTCTCTCTCTCCAGCTCTCTCTCTCTCTGTAACACCCCCCCCATCCCCCTGCCCTCCATGCAATCTCTTTTTATTTATATGCATGCTGAGAATTAGTGTCTAAATATATAACCATTAGAAAGACACATCTAATCGCCATGGTTTCCATATATAGTGTTGCCGTGCTCCCGCTGAATGGATACAGAGCTTCATAATGCCTCTCAGTCAGGACGGTGCCAACTCCTCTCTCCTGTTCTGAGATCCTGCCAGGCCAACAGAGAACATCTGGGAGCTAGCTCTGTGTGTGTGGTGTGTGTGTGTCTTTGTCTGTGTGTGTGTGTGTGTGTGTGTGTGTGTGTGTGTCTGTGTGTGTGTCTGTGTGTGTGGTGTGCGTGTGTGTTGGCTTCACGTCAGGCCTGCCGGGCTGTGAGTCCAACATCTGTGGGTTCAGATGTTTTCTAATGATATGCTAATAGCGCTGGAGGGAGACGTGAGCAGAGGCTAATGTTGCGGTCACAAACCCCTGCCTCCATCTCTGTCTCTCAATACTTCCCCTTTGCTCTAATGATACACCAAACTCTCCCTCTCTCTCTCTCTCTCTCTCTCTCTCTCTCTCTCTCTCTCTCCCTCTCCCTCTCTCTTCCTCTCTCTCTCTCCGCCCGCAAGGTTATGTCAGGGCTGTGCTGTTACGTAGTGGTAGCGGACGTTGTTATTTACAGGGGTTTTTTTTCATTTAGCCGCAGCGAAAACGATATTATAGCATCAAGCTACGCAGGGTCATGTCACAACACCGCGGCCTTGAACCGCTGTCATGCCGACAGGAAGAGAGATCTGTTATCTACCAGACATTTATAAACGGGACAGAACCCGATGTAATATGCTAATAGGCTTATCACCTCAGCCAATGACAAACATATCATACAAATATTTTTTATATAAAAAAAAAGAAAATTCACCGCATCTGCCATGTGCATATATTTAATCCTATTACCCCCAATGTGTTTTGGAGAGTATAGATAAAGAAATGGTGGCAGGGGAGATGAATGAGTGAAGTTAAGAGACTATAAAGTCACATTTACAATGTACTCCCCTGGCTTTGATTTAGTCCCCTGACATTGAGAAGATAGTTGAGGTTGAGATGCAAAAATGCATCCTCTCTTCTTCACGAGCCTGCGTCTAGAATGTGAACATTATGTATTTATCTCTCAGGGAGGTCTTGTCTTCCAATTGCCGAACACCGACACATAAATCAGGCATAATGGATACGACACAGCAGAGCAGTCTTGGTGAAAGAAGCAAATAGTGCAACTCATTGTTTTCAATCCTTCCCGAAAAAGTAGAAGTAATGACAACAGCCTGGAGGTTCTGGACGTACCTCAATGGGCCTGGAGTCCTGGAGGCACCGAGCCACACACAGATCATAAGCATGAAATCTGTCCTGTTGGATTCAATCAGGGGTTTTTTTTTTTTCACAGTCTCAGGCCAGGGCCACAGAGTCCTCGGTTCACTGAGTCTACCCAGAACACATTTTAGCTGGTAAATGGCGCTTATACTTGTTTGGTTAAAAACCAACCGTTGGAGCGCCGGTGCTTTTATTTTTGTGCGCTACTGAGTAGATGAGATGCGAATACAAAAGAGGCACAGGAGGCAATTTCAGCCATGACTTTATCGACTTGTTTTATTTGGGGAGAGTCGCACGGTGGCTCAATTCTTGTTTCGACATTGAACGTTTTGAAAGAAAGCTTTCAGGTAAAAGACCACTTACCGTACGCTCTCGGCATGGGCGACGATCGGGAGGCAACGCGAGGCGACCAATCACGTCCCGCGTTGCTCGGCAGCGGGCGGTCGATCTAGCGCGGCCTGCTAGCTTCCCTTTCGGTTCAATGACCGCGAGCCATCGGAGAGAAAGCCTGGCTACACCTGCATGTTTTTTGTGGTTGAGATTGTTTTTGGAACTACTTGAACTGAAACTTTATTTTAGAATACTTTTTTGCAGCGTACGATACACTTTTTAATGTCGCACTAGTCGAGATTCACACAACAACATTCTTGAATATATTTTCATCATCTTAAAAAAAATAAAACCGTGACTGACAAAATAAACGAGGAGATAATAGTTTGGGAGATTATTACAGCCACGAGCCGTCGAGCCTGCGCTGCGAGAGTTGTGCTGGCAGGCCGACGAGACGCAGGGAGACAGCGACTTGGCGTCATCCAGCCACCGCCTCGCCCCCGGTGTGAGCATGCGGTTAATGATAATAACCAAGGCCGTTAATAGTGCCTTTCCCTGCGTGTGTGTGTGTGGTGTGTGTGTGTGTGTGTGTGTGTGTGTCTGTGTGTGTCTTCATACTTGAGAGACAACAACTGCAAGGGGAAATGTGTTGGACGCATTAAGGTTTTGGTGTCGGCTAATGACGACCAAGTCCATGTTGCTTGTTGACTTTCTTTCCATAACTAACTTCTTTTTCGCTCAACATTTCAACAACTGAACAAATGTTAATCAACAAAAAGGAAACCCTTGTGTTTTGTATCTTCCCAGTATGTCTATATGTCTTTGTGCATTCATGACTGTATGCGTGCATGCATGAGCCCTTAATTAACCCCACTCACACACACACACACACACACACACACACACACACACACACACACACACACACACACACACAAACACTGCATCTCTCTCTCTCTCTCTCTCTCTTTCTCTTGCACACTTCGCTGCTTCTTTGATCCTGCCGACCAGGAGTGTGTAAGAGTTCATCTTATCAAACTGTTGTTCAATACAATTGATCTTCACTGTTCCTCGAGGTCAACCGCCAGACCTCTCCCAATGATTTGAAAACGTTTGGTGAAGTCCACAAACAACCCACCGCTCAACTTCTCGACGTCTCACCAACGCAACCGCGTCGAGAAGTGAACAATTCCTGCAGTCTGAGTCGATTCCAGTTATATTATTTTATTGCTTCAATTTGTTTCCATGAATGTGAGGAATATTATTTCCTCATGTAAAACCACCATAGAATGGAACCAATATCTTGGTTTCTAAATGCAACATATGTTTTATTACATGTATTTGAAGATAAGTGGGGAAGTGTTGCGGCATGGAAGCTGGCACCGTCGTAATGACCACGACAACAAAAACTACATTGAAATGAATATTCAAGCTAAGTGTTGGCAATTCAGCCATTTTTCCCATTATCCTGGAGAGGCCATTTTAAAAAATAGCCAGTCAATCTCGTTGTATATGGTTTCCCCCTTTGCTGAAAACGTCAGCAAAGTGCCTTCCAGCGACCTTCTCAATAATTTGAGAAGCGGCAAAATGGCTTCTTGTATGCAAATCTCTCTGTTGCTGCGCACCCATCAACGCGCTGCAGATCGGGGAGAACCCTCCTCTGGCTCCTGGTTGGTCAGTGGTGCTGGGGTGTTAGTGAGGTTAGTCTGCCACAGCGCGTCTATAAAGGACAGCGTTCACACCGACGGCGTCACAAACACGCTCCCCATCAATAAAGCGGAAGCGTTCATAAACGGCGGTGAGTGGACAGTTTAATAGGCACGCGACGTAGCATCACCTTGTTAACTTTGCATATAAACGAGGCCTATAGGAACACGCGGGGCGAACGCAGGCTTACCGCCGCGCACAACGCAGTAGTAAAGCCGCCTCTCGACATGTATATCAGTGTTGTTGGCAGCCGAGGGGGACAACCCTTGGCGAGGAGTGGTTATAGAGGCGAGATATCACCGGCTGCCCAGGACGGGAGCTCCGGTGATATCAGCACACAAGCAGCGCAGCGCGACACACCTGCAGAGGAGAGTTACTCCGCCGCTTAAGGACGGAACGGACAACACACCTGCAGGGAGACAGTGTGTGTACGTGCTACTCCAAACACACACACACACACACACACACACACACACACACGCGCTCACAAACACGGCTAATGAACGGCAGCGTCCGCATATGTTTAAACCCTGTATAGGCCTGTGATAATTTAGTGTCCGTGAGCTTATGAGCATTTGGTTGAAGGCAGGTGGTCATGAATATTTAAAACGGGGAAGTGTTCCAAAACGCCTGCTTCTACAGCTAATATACATCGCTGGGGTGGAGGAGACGGAGGGCCCCTGCGGCACAGCTCTCGTCGGCTGGGGAAAAAAAATACAAAACCAAAGGATACTCAACTCCACGTCAACTCCATTGCTCTGCCTTGTTCTGTGCAAACGTGCAGAAAGAAGAAAAAAAAACTGCGCAGAAGTGACATTAAATGTAAATGTGCTTCCGAGAAAGCTTTCACCGCGTTTCAAGCTGCAGTCGATTAAATATCCCTTCCCCTCAAGGTGTACCTGGGAAAATGATTGAGCAAAATAGGAAGTCTTACTGATCTGGGCCACACACTCCTTGCCGTGCAGTCCATTATATTAGCTTGAATGCAGAGTTTTAAGTGTGATTCAAAGGACGGCTTTGCAATTTAATCAGCCTGGACCCTATTTCTCCAGCATTTCGGGTGTAATTGACTCATGCGGACAAGAACCTTTTGAAATCGGTCCAGTGTTTCAGCCGTCAATGTACATCCGCTAAAAATAGCTTGTTTTTGCCACTGACATGCTTAGATTGTATTTGACAATATTATGAAAGGGATCCCTCCAGAGAAATAACATTTAATGTTTTACATCTTCCTCAATCCAGTCTATTTGTTATTGTGTTGAAGTCTCAAGGAGAAGTCTCGCTCTGTAATCTTGCCAGCTCTCACATTGTCAAAATCTTCTAAATATTCAGGCAACACTAAGCTATGCTTTCTGTAGTCTAACGCACCAAACTCTTGCCAGCACTCCTCTCTCCAACTCTCACTCATGTTCTCTTCCTTGCAACTTCCTTGCAACTCTTGCAAGATCAGAGCAAGACTTGGTTCAGACACAATAACAAACACACAGGATCAAGTGATTAATTCTCGATAGGGATCCTTTCCATAATGTTGGCGCTTGTCAGTGGCAAAAACAAGGGCCTTTAGAGGATGTGCAGTACTGTATTGACAGGGCACCATCGGCCCCAAAGGTTTACATTGCAGCCTGGCTGACAGCTGAAGCGTTCTTGCTCAATGCTGGACCAATTTGACAAATTGCTCTCCGCATTAGTCACTCAAAATGAACCAAAATGATGGGAAAATCCCACAGTGTAGGAAAGTGAGGCAGTACATGTCGCACATTATACCAGGATGTAAACAGATGCTTTTACACACCGCACTGTTGTTGTCTTCACTTGGTTCACTCAGGCCATTAAGCATTGAAAGAACATACAGTATGTAATCAGCTCCCAAACGTACTGTAAGTAATAGAGCTGCAAGTTACATTTTTAAGGGTAAGGCTTTCATTAAATGATCACATATACTCTTAAGTTTAGTCATGGGATATCGCTTGTATCAGTGCAAGTACAGTATGTAATGTATACATATACACGATACAAACATGTGTGCATGTGTGTAATCATGTGCATGTGTGTGTATGACGTGCATGTGTGTGTATGATGTGCGTGTGTATGGTGTTGCGTGTGTGTGTGTGTGTCTGTGTGTGTGTGGTGTGGTGTGTGTGTGTGTGTGTGTGTGTGTGTGTGTGTGTGTAAAATGAGGGCAAATTGGGTACGTTGTCGTTTCTCCCCTATTTGCCACGTGGTGCTGATGCTCGGCGTGTTAGAGGAGAGAGAGAGCGAGCTGCCATCTTAATCAACATGAATAATGGAAAAGCTGTTTGTTTTCACTGTAAACAGCATAAAACCATGTCTGCCCACCCCTCACGTCCCACTGAGAATGTATGTGTGTGTGTGTGTGTGTGTGTGTGTGTGTGTGTGTGTGTGTGTGTGTGTGTGTGTGTGTGTGTGTGTGTGTGTGTGTGTGTGTGTGTGTGTGCGTGTGTGTGTGTCTGTGTGTGCGTGTGTGTATGTCTGTGTGTGCGTGCCAAGTTTTGCTTTCATCACCTTTTCCCCTCTCTCTCTCACAGTGCATGCAGATATTTTATGCATGACAAACATGGCACAAATAAAATGCTGTTTAATTATTTAAACATAGTTTTGTGCTTGCGACTGTTTCGCCTTCGCGTCTGCATGTGCACTGCTCGTGTGTGTGTGTGCGTGTGTGTGTGTGTGTGTGCGTGTGTGTGTGTGTGTGTGTGTGTATGAGAGGTGCACAAGAGGTTTTTTTTCCTAAAGAGAGACAACACAGTTGCTGTGCTGGTCTTAAAAGGCGTCTTGTGTTGTGTTGCGTGTTGCTTTGCGTGAGGGCAAGTGACCCTGCCTGGATCTCCCCGTCCTCCAAGTGAAATGGAACTTAGTGAACATGATGTCAACATGCCAACAATCAACCTTTGATGCCTTATGACACTTAATTTACTTTTTATTCATTTGCACCTTTTTATTGCTTGTATTTTATATATTCTTATACATATTTTTAGAATTATTAGCATTTTTCCATTCCTTGTTTACAAAAACTAAGGCAATTAAGCTGTTTCTGTTTCTGATGTATCTGTTTCTGATGTATACATCATACACACATTCATACACCGACGGCCGCGGTGTCAACCATGCAAGACCACAACCAGCCTGTCGGGAGCAGTTGGGGGTCAGGGTGTTTTGCTCGGGGGCCCCTCAACAACCAAGCTGGTTGGAGCGAAGGATCGAACCAGCAACCTTCCAGTACCAGACAACTGTTCTACCTCTTGAGCCACTGCCGTATTCCAGTACTTGTACAGAAACCCTAAAATAAGCAAAGCAACATGTTATGGTTGATATAGATTGAATACACCCTAGATCACATCTGCACATTATCTAACAGATGTAGGCATCCAGAACTGTTGATAAAATCAAGAGTTGAGTTGTTACTGGATAAAATCAACAGTTGAGCTGAATGCATGTGTATCTTGGTCTAGCTTTATCCCTGAGTACTGGTGCTGGTCACTGGTATACTGGTCATACCACCGGTACCGTCCCAGCTGTTCCCAGCGTCCACACGTCGTCTTTTTTCAATTGTTCCCAATGAGAGGAGAGCGCATGAGAAGGCGTGTGGCAGCTAGCGGCCTCCTGGAGAACCAACGGCTGGACCCGGAGTCGTTTTTAAGATCTCTCTGGCTTGTTTATGCGGCTGCTCTGAGCGATTTGAGTTGAAAAACCAGAACTTTTGATTTATCTTCCTTTCTCATGAATGTATTGATGCTAAGCTCGGAGCTACGGGGGTAATGCGGGGCGGTGTCACAGAAACAGTAAACAAAGCACGTCGGAGACCACCGCTTCATCCCAGCTCCCTGCCAGCGTGTTTCTGGCAGAAAGAAAGATGCTATGTGGACAGTACAGCGGGCCTCAGGGTGCACTGGTGGTGGTGGAGTACTGGTGGGAACACCTCTAGTCCCGAGGGAGTAGATCAGAGTGGAGAACCTGAATGTGTCTTCTAGACTTATGCCAGAAGGACCATCCGTCTCTCATTACTTCTCTCTCGCACTCTCATCCTCCCCTCCTCTTCTTCCTCCACCTCTTTCATTCTTTTCCATCTCTTTTTTCCCATTTCTGTCTGTTTTCAAGCTTCCCCTCCTCTGTTCATCATGATGATCGGGTTCAGAATGACTATTTCTCCTTCCTTTTCTCGAATGAGTGTATAGTTGTTCTCCTTTTTCTTCCGCCTCCTTATTATTCTGTTTTCTCTCTCCCTTCGTCGTTATATATATCATCATCTTTCATCTCTATCTTTATCTTCTTCTCTATCTCCCATCCTACTCATGATGAGATGGTATGATTGTGCGGGCTCAGGTTATGTTTGGCTGGTTGAAGAGCTGTCTTCTGAATAGTCTGACACACTGGAAGGATAAATTGCAAATGATCACATTCAGTCAATATTTTAGATGAAATGCAGGTCTCTCTTCTCTCTCTCTCTCTCTCTCTCTATCTATATATATATATATGTATATCCCTCTCTTTCATTTTCATTATAATTAAAAATAGGTAGAAACATAAGCAATTTATATTGTCAAAGCACAACAATTAATTTAACAATTCAATTTGTTTGTGTGCAAAGTAAGATAATGACAAACAAAAAGTTGTATAAAAAGCAATGTTTTGCTCTCTCCCTTACTTTGAAATACACTGACACCTGAACATGAACACACAAACTGTGGCACCATAGTATTGTGGAGACAGAGACACAAAGGGATGCTGCAGATGTGCAGCATGTGGCTGGGGGTCATTCTGAGACCTGGGGGT
>PIJE02002562.1:17500-32500 GCA_002895965.2 Coryphaenoides rupestris
TAAATGGATCACAGTGCTTTTTGGTCCCTTTATTCTCCATAAGTAATACCTGTCATCATGGCGGCTCCACCACTGCCTGTTCATCACTAATCCCCCCCCCCCCCCCCCCCCCCCCCCGCCGTGGCGCTGGCCGGCAGCCTCCATGTTGTTCTCTCTAAAGTCTGGTGATTCAGCACTACAACTAAACCTTCTCTTTGTACCACGTTTTAGATGACAACCGTAATGGATGCTTCTGGCTGCTATTCATTACCTGAACTTTAGTTTGGTTTAGTTTAATACTTTATACGATTTTAGTTTATTTTTATTTTTTACGGGGAGATATTTTATTGATAATGTCAGTGTTGCCACCGCCTCCTCTCGTTTACTAGTGTAGTTTATGGAAATAAAGATTTAATAAGCCTTCGACACGTTAACGAACACATGATCTACACTCTGCGGACGTTTGCTGTGCAGGCTGCTGTGAGGGGCTTCCAGCTGCAAGACACACACACATCATCTACAGATGTCGCCCGTGTGTGTGTGTGTGTGTGTGTGTGTGTGTGTGTGTGTGTTTGGCTACTGCCAGGGGGAAAATACAGTAGAGGACCCAAGAAAAGTTAAATGGGAAGCTAGGGAGTGTGTTGAAAGAGTTGCAGCCCGTGGTGCAATGCCCCATCTCTCTCTCCTCTTTTTAAAAATTAAAAAGCGATCCCCAGCTTCCCCTGAGCCTCAACACACCCCATCACCCACCACGCCCCCTCCTCTCTGGCGGAAGCCAGCTCTAATAAATGATCTTGATAATGATGTGACAGTGTGTGTGTGTGTGTGTGTGTGTGTGTGCATATATGCATGCATGAATGCGTTTGTGTGTGTGTCTGTGGTGTGTGTGTGTGTGTGTGTGTGTGTGTGTGTGTGTGTGTGTGTGCGTGTGCGTGTGTGTACATTCATGAACAAATGAGTGTGAGGAGAATAAGGGACATTTGCAGATTATGGGACATTTGCAGTGTGGTGCTTGCTCCAACATATCCAACATATTACTACATCGTATTGACGGCCTATTGTCTGCCAAATGTAAATGTAAATGTATTGTTGATGTCATTGTTGCTTATGCCTATAGACAGACCCCTGTGACTCGTAGTGAGGACACCTCAAAGCCTATCAGGTAGACACAACACTAATAACTAATAACTATCTCAAAATGAATCTTTAGATAGATGTACTCTTTATTGCCCCAGAGGGAAATTCCTTTTTACAGCCAGTACAGCACAGCAGCAATATAGATAACGGCGACATAAAGATATACTCACAGATAACCACATGAAATCCGTTCCTCATCATTCACCCAGTACACACAGATACACATATGCACATATTACGCACATTACAGCCAAGCACACCAACAGCAAAAGTGGGCAGGTTTGAACCTTTTGCCAGTTAAACATCTTATCTCTTTAAAAACCAGAAACAGGGACTGCCCCCGGGAAACAAGGACGTCTGTTCACCCTCAGATTAACGTCCGTAATGACTGCACATGTGTGGTATATGTATAGTGGCCACATACAATGGCGTTGAGCATGCTACATAGGATTATATAATCCATGCCTCCAGTGTAATGCAATGCAAAGGCTGAGAAATTGCGGTCGGCTCCGGCAGTTGCTACTTGAATTGGTTCGACGACGGTCCCTTTAAGCCTGCAGCGCTGTACAATGTGGCCGAAGCTACAAGCTATATGCTAAATGTCGGTTTGCGGACGGTATCTCCGAGGGACACTCGGCAGGCTCGACAAAATATCACGAAATCTCTGCCAGTAAATAACTGCAAGATGTGAGCCGTTCCATACAGTTAACACGAGGGGAATGCTAAATGCTATCTGACTAACACATTAACACACAGCCAGTGTGTGTGTGTGTGTGTGTGTGTGTGTGTGTGTGTGTGTGTGTGTGTGTGTGTGTGTGTGAATGCGTCGCGGTTGGCCCGGGGGTGGTACTTCAAACGTCAGCGTCATCAGTGTGTGAAGAAACGAGGGTGCGGTTGCCGTTGGTAGGCATTAGCGGTAGCATGAAGGCGCTATAGGGTGAACAGTGCAACAGCGCGGCGGCTAACGCTGGCGCTAATCCATACTGACATTTGTCATGGAGATATTCAGTAGCCATCACCACCGAGGGGGGGGGGGGGGGGCTAGGGGTGGGATATGGGAGACTGGGTTAAAGGTAACATTGAAAATGGACGGGTTAAGAGTGTGTCAAATGGAGGGAGGAGAGGAAAGTTGGGAGGGGAGGTCCTCCGAGGGTGTGCCATATGTAAAAGAAAGAAGAAACATCGAAGAAAGTGTGAAGGGGAAAGAGAGAGAGAGAGAGAGAGAGAGAGAGAGAGAGAGAGAGAGGTGAGGCTGGGAGCTGGGTGCTGAACACTAGAGAGAGAGGATGACTAGGAAGCCATCAACCTGGCGGTGGAGGAGATAAAAGCAGGAGGGAGGAGATCTGCGGAGAGAGAGAACAGGGGACATAAAAACATGAACGACGTGAAATAAGGGACCCCCCCCGTGCGCCCCACAAGATGAAAGGGGAAACGTCCCGGAAAAAAAAATATAATGCGGGCGGAAAAGTGTGATTAAAAAACAGAAGACCGGGAGACCGTGGGACATTTTAGAGCCGTGTGGCAAAGAAGCGGGCAAATGATGGCAGCTACCGGTGCCGCAGGGGCAGATAAAGAGAGAGATGAATGCATAGGGAGCTGATTTAAAAGAGTAAAAGGTAATAAAAGGAAAATGATGAAGCTGAAGACGAGAGAGGGAGAGGAGGGAGGAAAATAGTGAGTTATAAAGAGAAGCTTCAAGTGGATCCTCCTCGAATCTACCTTTCCTGGTGTACACCTCCCCCCTCCCTCCCTCCCTTCCTCCCTCCATTCTTTCCTCCCACCCTCCCTCCATCCCTTCCACCCTCCCTCCCTCCCTCCCTCCTTCCCTCCTTTCCCTCCTTCCTTCCTCCCTCCCTCCTTTCCTCCCTCCCTGCCTCCCTCCCTCCATCCCTCCCTCCCTCCCTCCCTCCCTCCCTCCCTCCTCCTTCCTCCCTCCTTCCCTCCCTCCCTCCCTCTATCCTTTCCTCCCTCCTTCCCTCCCTCTTTCCCTCCCGCTCAAGATTCAAGATTGCTTTATTGGGATGGAAAACGCCAACGCACAAAAAGTTAAACAAAAGATTCAAAGTAATAATAATAATAAGAAAAGTACAAAATGAAATCTCCCTCTGCCCCTCTCTCTCTCTCTCTTCTCTCTCTCTCTCTCTCTCTCTCTCTCTCTCTCTCTCTCTCTCTCTCTCTCTCTCTCTCTCTCTCTCTCTCTCTCTCTCTCTCCGGGGCTCTTAAGCAGACGCTGTCAGCGCTAACACTAGCATTTTTGCTTGCTCACTTGTCGTCTTTGATCGCCGTCCTCACCGCACGATTTCCTCCCTTATTAGAGAGACCGTCTCCCGAGTGCACCCCCTCTCCCCCCACCCCCCATCCCCCCATCCCCCGCTCCCCCCGTCCCCCGCTACCCCCCACCCCCCCCACCCCCTCCTTGTCGCCAGCTAGAAGTATCGTCACGTGTGGTAATTATTTCTCATTTGTGGGGTCGTGTCACGGTTACATGGATCCAACATGCCACTGGCCCACATATGGGGGGGGGGGGGGGGGGGGGGGGGGGGATGTGTGCGCTGTATGTGGAGCGTGGAGCAGTGTCCGGTTGGATGGCGCGGCGGACTAATGAAGACGTCAAACGTGTTAATGTCCAACATGCGGTACATGAGATCAGAACAATACTGTGTTTGACTTCCCATTGTCAGGGATGACGTGGCGCCTCGTGTTGGTGTTGTCGACAACGCTTACCGAGCCTGTTCTATCTCCTGTATGTCTCACCCTGACGTCCATGTTTTATTTATGCCCCCATGCATTGGTGCGTGAAGGCATGCGCACAATCCTGCACACACACACACCACACACACACACACACACACACACACACACACACACACACACACACACACACACACACACACATGCAATTAGTGTTTTATCTGTCAAGAGGGGCCAACAATGATTAGACTTGAGATCTGCAAAGAAGATTGATAAAATGCCATTGGGGTCAGAATAGCGTAGTGGCTGGCGGGGTGCTGGACTCCCAGTCAAAAGGTACTGGGTTTGATCCCCAGTGTCCACATCCTACCTGCAGCCAACCGAGAGCAAGATGCTTCACTTCACAAAATAATATCTCAAAAAGTAGCTTTGGATAAAAGCATTGGCTAGATGACTTGATAGTAAACAATGCTAATAAAGACACAACTTTGGGCAAGCTCTAAAACATATTCGTTATGTGTGTGCGTGTGTTGCGTGTGTGTGTGTGTGTGTGTGTGTCTGTGTGTGTGTGATAGATCTTTGTGGCATCTAAATAAAGATGCTGGCGACTTGAGTCTAAGACTTGGCCAGGAATCCAAGTGTGATAGATGACTGGGGCCATATCAGAAGAGATATCATTTTAATGACGTCCCTGGGGAAATTAGGCCATTACAATTAGCTGGGGCAGAAGATACTTCTTTTCTGCAATCATGTGCAATTCACAATCAATGAATTCCCTGTGAGCGACTGTGTTGCCGCATCGGGATCTGTAATTCACGCTGGGCTCCGGCCGCGCTCACCACACCGTGCTCATCACCTCTGCATCCAACCGTCTGCCCATCTACCATCCATCCATCTGATGTTTCTATCATCCATCCATCAATCCATCCATCCATCCATCCATCTATCTATCTATTCATCATCTATCCTTCCATCCATCCGTCCGCCCATCATCCATCCATCCATCTAACGTATCTATCATCCATCTACATCTATCCATCATCTATTTATCCATCCATCATCTATCCATCCATCATCTATCCATCCATCCATCCATCCATCTGCTGGCCTTCCTGTTTCCTGAGGAATAGAGCAGCTTTTCACAGCGGGCCAAGACACACAGCTGAGCGGAAGACGAACCCCCCCCCCCACACACACACACCCTCGTTTCTGAGTGTGTCTCTGTCCCATCCTCTCTCTCTCTTTCTATCCTCCTCGTCGTCTCTCCTGCTCTCTCTCGCCTGCTTTCTCACTTTATCGGCTTCATATCTGATATGATTTGTGTGACTCACTCTTTGCACACAGAGAGAGAGTGTGTGTGTGTGTGTGTGTGTGTGTGTGTGTGTGTGTGTGTGTGTGTGTGTGTGTGTGTACGTCCGCAGCGAGAGACACAGCCGCTCCCGTCTCTGACCGCCGTCGCCGGTGTTACGTCTCCTCGTGGTGTTTATTCTGTCATGTTTATTCTCCCTTTTTTCCTCGTTTTTTTTTCTTTTGCTCCGTCTTTGAAAATAGACTCTCTCTCTCTCTCTCTCTCTCTCTCTCTCTCTCTCTCGCCCTCGGCTCGGCCCAAACACTTCAGCGCTGCGTTTAACTCTCAGCAGTTCGCCCTCGTACCCCTTCCAGCCTGTCTCCCGTCACCTCCGGAAAGATCTCACAGTCTCATCCAATAAATCTTTTTGTTTTAGTTTCCTCGTGTTGTGCTCTTGTGATGTTTACCTTTGTGATCTTGGTTGCCATCACTACAGATTCCCTCTCTCTCTCTGTCTTTGTGGCCACACGGCCTTATGGGACATCCTCACCGACGCTGACCAAGGGACCGTCGATGGCTCTAGGAACCAACTTAACCAACTTAACGGTCCTATTTAGGAAGCATCCTTGCAATTGAGACACAGCCCTAGTATTCACATTGAAGAACAAACAAGCAGGGCGTGGAAGTGTTGGCTGTATTTAACCTCTGCCACCTTACTTTATTGTACATTTAATTTGGTCTCGGTGTTGATTGAAGACTTTGTTAAGGGGAAGGGTTTCTGGGGAACAATGTGGTTTATCTCGAACGTTTCTGCTGTGAATTCGAGCTCATAAATAAACACCTCATCAAGCTGATGACTGCAGGTGTGTGTTTCCTCACCTTTCAACGCACCGAAGACTACAGTCCTTGTTTACCTTCTCTCTCCTCTTCCTCTGACAGAAGTGAATATACCTCCTTCTCCTCTCTCTCTCTCCTGTTCTCTCTCTCTCTCTCTCTCTCTCTCTCTCTCTCTCTCTCTCTCTCTCTCTCTCTCCTCCTGTGCAACACATCCATCTCCCCTCCTCTTCGCTCCCCTCCCAATCTTTTCAGCTGAGTCACCACTTCTTCTTCTTCCTCTCTTTCTTAGGTCCATCCCTTCCTGTCCTCCTCTGTTCCTCCTGGTACTACATCTTTCTTTTCGTGCTCCTCCACCGCTTCCACTTCTCACCTTTCCTCCATCATCCTCCCTCCGGCATCCGCCCATTTCTATATTAATTGCACTCTCCCTCTCTCTCTCCCTCTCTCTCTCCCCCCCCCCCATCTCTTTTTCCTCGTCTCTCCTCCTCCACTTAGATCTTTCCCAGACCTTTTCACCTGTTGGCCCAGCGTACTGTTACAGGAATATTAACGTCATTCTCCCATTGATCTGGTGACACTCACACTGGGAGTGGATTGATACAGAGATTGTATTTTACTGGCCGGTATACTGCTGGGAAGGGTGCTCACACTCTGCAACACCACTGCTGTGTGTGTTTCTATGAACCACGGGCAAGGGTGTGTGTGTGTGTGTGTGTGTGTGTGTGTGTGTGTGTGTGTGTGTGTGTGTGTGTGTAGACAATCATTGATATTCTCCACCACACAGGGGCCGCGTCCGTACCCTTTTCAGAGCCGATAAACCCCAACGAGACACTGAGGAAACAAGCGCTCGCACGTGCACACAATACATACAAACACCCCTGCAACACACACACACACACACACACACACACACACACACACACACACACACACACACACACACACACACACACACACACACACACACAGTGGAACAATGCGAAGCCTTCTTCTCACCCTTGCAGTGCTCCCGTGTCTCAGCTAGGCTCTGTCTGTGTGTGTGTGTGTGTGTGTGTGTGTGTGTGTGTGTGTGTGTGTGTGTGTGTGTGTGTTGCTCTCTCTGTGGTCCAGAAGGGCCATCAGACCGAGCTTATCCTGGGGCCACACACACACAGCTGGATGCCTGTCTCCCCAAAACCACTCATTAGTGTGTGCACCCTGTGTGGGTCTGTGTGTGTGTGTGTGTGTGTGTGTGTGTGTGTGTGTGTGTGTGTGTGTGTGTGTGTGTGTGTGTGTGTGTGTGTGTGTGTGTGTGTGCGAGTGTTTATGTCTGTGTGTGTGTGTGTGTGTGTGTGCATGTGTGAGTGTGCGTGCGTGTGTACCTAAGTGTGCATGTGAGTGTTTGTGTGTGTGTGTGGCGGTGTTCAATGTGTAAATGTAAACTGTCTGACTGTTGGAGATAGACTCTCCGTTTGCTCACAGCTACTATTGGGGGCAAACTCAATTTGTATGAGTTTGCTTTATGATGTCTTGCATATTTCCCTTTTCTTCCCCAGAATGGCCTTTTTCAAATTGTATATAGAACTAGTCATGTGCCCGCTTGAAGCATGTCCCTGTCCATTTGAAACTGGCCAATTGCGGCCTCTGGTATTGCTTTCTCGAGACCCCCTCATCCAAAAATGATCACACTCAACACTCACACATCCTTAGGACGTCAGAAATACTCCGGCCAAGTGTGAAGCCAATCGGATGAATGGTTGTCGAGAAAATCAAGGACAGATATCCATCCATCCATCCATCCATCCATCCATCCATCCATACATAGAGATTACTGTAATTATAGTTGTATGTATGTGCATGTGTGCGTGTGTGTGTGTGTGCGTGGATCGCTGAGAAGAAAACTATACTATAATATATAGGGTATCGTAATAGACATGTAGTTAGTATAGTAGTATCGTGTAGTGCATAGTATAGTGTCGTATAGCAGTATTATAACAGCGTCCTATAGTATTGTAGTCGTAGTAGTATTACATGCAGTAATAGTAGTAGTAGTTAATTTGTAGTTAACTTGTCGTCTAGTATAGCAAACTATTATGGTAGTGTAGTCGTAATAGAAATAACGTTGACTAGTATAGAAGTATAGTATAGTATAGCACTATAGTTTACTATAGTATGTAAGTACTATACGATGTGTAGTATAGTGTCGTATAGCTGCGTCGTAAAGGATTATGGTAATGTAGTATAATAGTTGTAACAGTAGTACAGCAGCATAGTCAATCAGTATGCTAGTAAAGTGTAGTATAGCAGTAGTAGTAGAACAGTATTGTAGTATAGTAGTTAGTTTGGGTAAGAGCGTATGAGTCACTGTGAGCCACAGGAAGCACAGGGGTGTTGTGGGTAATCACACAAAGGGATTCAGTCTGATGGATGACCATGAGGGACATGACATGTCACAGGAAGTCGGGGGTTGGAATGATTTAAATACTTTTAAATGAACAGATTCTTCATCATTCTTCATCATCATCATCATCATCAGCGTACACCACAAATCACATCAGACAATGTGTTCCAACTTGGATAATAGATTAAGACAGATAACGCACCCTTGATATTATTCCCAATTTACCAGTAGTGGAAGACAACTTCGACAGCCAAGACTTCTGGAACTTTTTCAAACAACATTCACATCGCAGGGTCTGACAGTATGGACACTGCACCCACGGGCTGAATGAAACTCAATTAAAAATTCCCAAGGCACCGATGTACCGTACATATAGAGACCGGTCTTCTGATGGGAAGACATTTCTGAAGCCTTTTTACCTTCGGCTAACACGATGCACAATTGTAATTGAATGCATTGAATAAAAAAGCAGGGATTCAACTCCCAACCTCCGGACACATCCGCCGGAGGAGGAATACAAACTACCAAGGATACAGTATACATGTGGATGTGTATTCTGTTGGCAAAGCGGCTTCAGTGTTATAAATACATCATGAAGCCCGTGGTAAATGACTGACTCAAACAAGCTTAAGGGGAGAAGTGTAGAGGAGAGAGGGAGGAGAGGAGAGGAGAGGAGAGGAGAGGAGAAGAGAGGAATAGGAGAGGAGGAGAGGAGAAAGAGAGGAAGAGGAGAGGAGAAGGAAGGAGAGGAGAGGAGAGGAAGAGGGGAGAGGAGAGGAGAGGAAAGGAGAGGAGGAGAAGGAGGGAGAGGGAAGAGGAGGGGAGAGAGGGGAGGAGAGGGAGAGGAGAGGGGAGAGGGGAGGGAGAAGGAGAGGAGAGGAGGAGGAAGGAGGAGGAGGAGAGGAGGAGAGGGAGAGGAGAGGAGAGGGAGAGGAGGAGAGGAGGGGGAGAGGAGGGAGGGGAGGAGAGGAAAGGAGAGGAGAGGAGAGGAATGGGAGGAGAGGAGGGGGGATGCGAGCAAAGCAGGAGGAGGGAGGAGGGAGGATGAAAAGAGTGATGAGGTCGCCAGTGTTTTTATAGGATTTTGTTTGTGTTTTTGTTTGTTTGTGTTGTCATTCCCGCAGTGTCCCTGGGTGTCCCCCTGTGGTTTGCACACATGTACGCTCTGAATGTTTCATGACGCTTCCCTTCGCAAGATTACATCTTTCAATTAAGACCGAGATAGTCGCCTCGGCCCCGGTGGACATATGATTAAGCGTGTGTGTGTGTGTGCATGTGCTTGGGTGTATGTAAGTGTGTATGTGTGTGTGTGCGTGTGTGTGTGCGTGTGTGCGTGTGTGTGTGTGTGTGTGTGCAAGAAGGGTCTTCAAAACGTACATTTTCAGAGATAAATATTGCTTTCATGAAGAGAGCACAGTGATAAATAAATGCAACTTACTGGATCAATTATTAGTGAGCATCAACATACTGCCATTGGTATTCTCTGAAACAAGTCAAGTCTTCTGCACCGTGACTGTGAATTAACAGACGGTTCGTCGGTAACTCAAAAATAATTTACTCCTTGAATAGACATGTCTCATTCCTCATTCACTTGGAATCACTTTCCATTTAAAGTGAATGTGTACCAACATCACACAACAGACTTATTGAGAAAATCTTTCATTGTATAATAAGTACTCAGACATTAATGCACAAAGTTCAAAGTTATAATGTGTTAACACACACAATCACTTACCATCACGTGTGTTTTGATAAGACTATGATTGTGATCGGATTGCATGATTTCATGATTACATTATTTAGCAGAATCACGTCGATTCATCTTCTATTCTTTGTCGTAATATTTTATAGTGGATTCATCATGCATTTCGCAGCCCAGTGTCAGCAGTCTATGAGCGAGGTTCCTCATCTTGACCTGCTCCTTTAATGGCACATGGATGGGAAGTCATTTAATTTTCCCGCTATAATTTTCCACAGAGATTAGTGACATTCACAATGTTCTAAAAGTGTACATTAAATCTCTATAAATATGCATGTCGCCAGTGTACATGTGGCCCTAACTCCCACACATGCCTTCCGTTTGACATGTGTTATGTATGTGTTATGTATGTGTTATGTATGAGGACACAGGACCCAGAGAAAGTAGGCTTCACATGTTTAGCAGATGCATTTAGTTTCTTACGCTGCCACTTCTCCCCACTGTAGTCACCCAGTCACTGGCTGTTTATATTCCTCTGTCTCCCCTCCGATCTCTCTCGCTCTCTCTCTCTCTCTCTCTCTCTCTCTCTCCCCTCACATGTGATGCTGGCCCCCCGTCACCATAGGTGGTCTGCCAGTGTCATCCATTATAAATGACCACAAGTTCACTTCCCCTTAACCTGCAGGACGCCGCCTCTATTTATAACCTGCCTGCCATTTCACACTGTCTGACACACACACACACACTCAACAAAAAAACACACACTAAAAACACGCGCACGCACACACACACACACACACAGCCACACACAAATATGCTTCCTGACATACACAAAAAAAATCAATTTATTATGGATCCAAGAACAATAACAATAGAATTGGATTGCAGCTTCCCTATCTGAGACATACCTGACTGAGTATCTGTATTTCACGGATAAAAACGATGCTGAAATGAGTCTCTACACATGCAAACGCACATACACACAGACACACACACACACACAGAGACACACACAGACAGAGAAAGACAGAGAGAGACAGAGAGTTATAGAGAGAGAGAGCGAGGGAGAGTGGGAAAGGGGGAAATTAGAGAAGGAACAAACTACATACTGTATGACGTAAAGCAAAGGCGACAAGAGGACAGAAGATGGAAGTCAATGGAGAAAACTGAGTGAGAGACGAGAGACGTGACCAAGACGGCACCTAACTCACTCCCACTGTTGGACAACACGGAGATGGGGGGGGGGCACACTGCGGCAGAACGTCGTTGAAACAGGACGAGAACGGTGACTATATATAGTGTCACTTACGATGATTAATGAGCATCTCCTAAAAAGTAATGTTCCATCAAAATGTCCAATCTAATGTCTAATATGAAAGCCAATGAATAAAGAAAGTGGGGAGAAACAGCCCGTGTCAGGCCCAGTTTTCCCTTCAACCGCTCCCCACCACCAAGACGCCTGAAGTAGAACATTGCGGAGATAAATCTCTGAGCGAGGGTCCCGGGGGGGACGGACGGGCACACGGAGGTGGCGGTCTGCCACCAGAACCGTCAGCAGCATTACCCAAACCAAGGGCCACCAATCACGGGTCAATTTGGCGCCGTAATTGTCCTTTTTAAGCGGCGAGTCGTCCCGTAATGCGTTGTGATTGGCCTCTATCCGAAACAGCGGAGCGTGTATCATAATCAACACGTTCGAGGGGAAAAGATAGGGCAAACCCACACACACACACACACACACACACACACACACGCACACGCACATGCGACACGTGACATGCGCAGCACAGACACACACACACTACACATACACACACTCACATGCACACACACACACAGAGCAATCACTGCTATTCAACGACTGCCTCTAGTTAAAGGCCTCGAGAGTCTGTGGAACAACAGAAGACACTCTGGCCCTCTTGAACTGATCGGAGATGGATGGGGGTGAGGGGTGGGGGTGATGGTGGTGGTGGTGGTGGTGGTGGTGATGGTGTGAGGGGGGTGATAATCTCTCCAACCATCAAAGACATTGATTGTCTTTGATATTAATTTCCCCGCTGCACGCTAAACATGTTCTCGTGCTCTTTTCGTTGTCGCGCACTTTCATTTATTTTCGAGGAGCTGATTGAGATCAGATGGGAAAGGGCCATCGCAACGCAACGCCACGGACGACGCTGGAGCTATAGAGAGACAGAGAGAGAGCAACACACACACACACACACACACATACATAAATACCAACCGCTCTTAAAATAACGCATGAGTAGAAAATAATAACACAGCAGAGTGGATTGGAAAGGGACACCATAATGGTTTAAAGGACTGCTATTTTTTTAGATCTATAAATATGTACTCGCAATCATGGGGTAATTTATCCTGTGTTGGGTGGCATGGTGAACATGATGGACCAGTTATGATGATGATTCCTCCGTGTTGACTCTCTGGATGCAACCGTCAGGCCATTTGGGTGTCCCACCCGTAGCCGGTGTCTCTACGGGTTCCCCCTATTCTCTATTTCTACAGAAAGGTTTTTTATAAATATAAGAAGTAAAATTTTATTTAATTTAATTGAACTTCTTGAATTGAATGTTGAATTGAATGGGAAGACGGACGACAGAAGCACGCTGGAACACATAACACATACTGTATTCCAGATTAACCAGAAAAAAAGGGAATTATTGCGATTATTTTAACAACCGTAATGTTCCAGTGGCCGAGGTATGCTGAGAAACACAGCCACCGTACTGACAACAGTCCCCATGTCTTGACCCATGGGCTCCAGCGCCCAGCTCCGCCACAGACCGCAACTCCAGTGTTTCCCCGTTAACACACTGCAATACTGCGAGAGGTGCAGTGTGTACAGCTCTGTGATATTGACCTCAGACGCTCGTCGTCGCTTTGGCAGTGGAACCAAAGAAGGAAAAAAAAACGAATCGAAACCTTCGGCAGTGATTTTTTTTGGCCAGGGTTGGTTTACTCATGCGTGGGTTTGGCAGCACTGCTAGTCCTCGGTGAAACTCATCATCGCGTAACCCGTGGGACTCTGTTGGCCAAAAGTTTGCCGATCACCAAAACGGGGCTGCGTGGACGTGAAGTGAGATGAATCATTTACATTTACATTTAGGGCATTTAGCAGACGCTTTTATCCAAAGCGACTTACAAAGAGTACATTTGTTGAAGGAGAAGCAGCAATATATCACTGTGGTACCTGAAGATAAGAATAGAGTCACTAGGACAGCTTCGGTTGTGACCTAGGTTGACAACACTAACTCTATGTTGACATTTCCATGAGGTGTTCTTGGTTTGGTTGCATCAACTTTACAGTGAATTATGTTATGAACAAGATTAAATCATATTATTATTATTATTAGAAGAAGAAGAAGAAGAAGAAGAAGAAGAAGAAGAAGAAGAAGAAGAAGAAGAAGAAGAAGAAGAAGAAGAAGAAGAAGAATGTATTATTGAAGACATCACACAGACTTTGCTCTGTGTGCCTTCGCTCTGTTGTGATTCATTTTCACTCTCTCAGCGCCTGTGTGTTTGTAAAAAAAACAGTTTCAGGACATTTCACATTAATGAAGACTAACTTTAAAGAACATTTAGAGGCGCGCGTGCCTCAGAGGGTGGGTAGCTAATTGGCCGTATGTGTATGGGAGTGTCTGTGTGGGCGCGAGTGGAGACTCAGTACAACACACCGACACAGAGGAAGGCTTTGATCGCAAGATATTACTGCTGTCTTTACCACTTCGTATTAAAGCAGTGTTGATGTTTATGGAATAAGTCTCGTTCTTTTGGGCTATTTTCGTTGTTATTTTCCGTATTTCCCGATTAGTGTCCTGTTAATAACAAGGCGTGCAGGGTGGATAGCGTATAAAGGAAACTTTGTACCAAAAAAAAACACTTATGCTTTGACCTTGCACAGCCTTGCCAAATACAACCACACACACATACACACACACACACACACACGCACACATGCACGACCAGGGATGGGTCTTAATGGAACACAGCGTGAATCTCCTGGTCACCATGGCGACTGCCTGTTGTGATGAGATAGATGCACACCAGTGAGAGAGGTGGTGCAACATGCCAACGCCACACCGACACCTTGCCGCTGAATTCCCTCCAGCGCCTCCCAGCAGGACCCGTGTGTATATATTTGGACAGGATAGGTGTGGGGAGAATTAATTTAAACTACACTCATTAGATTAGATCAGATTCAACTTTATTGTCCTTGTGCAGGGTACAGGTACAACGCCAATGAAATGCAGTTAGCATCTAACCAGAAGCGCAAAATATACTATTATTTACAGAAAGTGCAATAAGTACTCCAGCATAAGTGATGGTATAGTATAAATATGTATACACATAGGAGAATTGAATAGAGAGTGCAAATGTAGGTTGTATGTGCAAACGGTAATCGGTATAAATAACATGTACAGATGGTTATGTGTACAGCAACATAATTGAACACTATAGTAGCTTCAGTCAGCAAGAATGAATAGCGCAAATTAACGTGTTCGATAAAGTAGAGTCCAGAAGGGTCCTTTTAGTCTTGCCCAGACAGCGCTTGGGATAAGTGTTCTAACTGGCTTGGTGCCGGTGATCCGTAGGGCGGTTTTCACCACCTGCCGGAGTGCTTTCCGGTCTGATGCGGAGCAGTTGCCAGACCACACTGGGATGCGGTTGGTGAGAACGCTCTCAATGGTACAGCGGTAGAGGTCCACCAGAGTCCTGGGACAAAGGTGAGCGTTGCCATTGTGGGCTGTATCAGCAGGGGACAGGAGTCTGAGTGCAGGATTGTGGTGGGCAGTTTTGTGGCGTTGTGTGGACTAAATCACCTGACTAAGGGGTCAGGTGAACACACAAAGACTAAGGGGTTGGTGGTGGATGTTAGGAAGCAATGGACCCAACCAGTCAGGGGGACTGAGGTGGACATTGTCGAGGAATACAAGTACCTGGGCATTGACATAGACAATAAGATGTGCCGGA
>PIJE02002562.1:37500-42500 GCA_002895965.2 Coryphaenoides rupestris
ACTGTGAGACTGTTTAAACCAAGCCATGCACACACACTCCACACGCATATGAACATATCAGCTTATGTGTCAGTATATTGATGTGAATATGATGCTCAACAAGCTCAGCTAATCATGAGAGCAGCAGATCAGAGGGATAAGATGTCTCTTCAACTGGCTTCCACCATTGTTAAGCCTCCGAGTGGCAGTCACACACACACACACACACACACACACACACACACACACACCATCCTTCTCTCTATTTGTCTCTCCTTCTCCCTCTATCCTTTTTCTTTTTGTCTCCATCCATTCATTCTTTTTATTATTTGCCATGTATACCCTACTGCACAAAATTAGACTTTGTGTGTGGGTGACATTAGACTGTGTGTGTGTGGGTGACATTAGACTGTGTGTGTGTGTGTGTGTGTGTGTGTGTGTGTGGGTGTGTGTGTGTGTGTGTGTGTGTAGATGTGTGTGTGTGTAGATGTGTGTGTGTGCCTGCGCATGCCAGCCTGCATATTCTCAATCCTCCTGGTACTTCATACCATTAAAAATACCCTTGCTAATTAATAACGGAAGATGACTTAGCATCTCAGATGGGATTTTACGCTTGCTTCATTTTTAATTTTCACCTTGTGGCAGAGAGAGGGAGACAGAAGAGACAGAAGATAGAGAGAAAGAGAGAGAGAGAGAGAGAGAGAGAGAGAGAGAGAGAGAGAGAGAGAGAGAGAGAGAAAGAGAGAGAGAGAGAGAGAGAGAGAGAGAGAGGGAGAGAAAGAGGGAGAGAGAGAGATGAAAGTGGGGAGAAAACAGCCCGTGTCAGGCCCAGTTTTCCCTTCAAACCGCTCCCCGCCACCTAAGACGCCTGAAGTAGAACATTGCGGAGATAAATCTCTGAGCGAGGGTCCCGGGGGGGACGGACGGGCACACGGAGGTGGCGGTCTGCCACCAGAACCGTCAGCAGCATTACCAAACCAAGGGCCACAATCACGGGTCATTTGGGCGCCGTAATTGTCCTTTTAAGCGGGCGAGTCTGTCCCGTAATGCGTTGTGATTGGCCTCTATCCGAACAGCGGAGCGTGTATCATAATCAACACGTTTCGAGGGGAAAAGTAGGGCAAAACCCCACACACACACACACACACACCACACACACACCGCACGCACATGCGACACGTGACATGCGGCAGCACAAGACACACACACACTACACATACACACACTCACATGCACACACACACACAGAGCAATCACTGCTATTCAACGACTGCCTCTAGTTAAAGGCCTCGAGAGTCTGTGGAACAACAGAAGACACTCTGGCCCTCTTGAACTGATCGGAGATGGATGGGGGTGAGGGGTGGGGGTGATGGTGGTGGTGGTGGTGGTGATGGTGTGAGGGGGGTGATAATCTCTCCAACCATCAAAGACATTGATTTTCTTTGATATTAATTTCCCCGCTGCACGCTAAACATGTTCTCGTGCTCTTTTCGTTGTCGCGCACTTTCATTTATTTTCGAGGAGCTGATTGAGATCAGATGGGAAAGGCATCGCAAACGCAACACACCACGACGACGCTCGAGCTATAGAGAGACAGAGAGAGAGCAACACCCACACCACACACATAAATACCAACCAACCGGCTCTTAAAATAACGCAATGAGTAGAAAATAATAACACAGCAGAGTGGATTGGAAAGGGACACCATAATGGTTTAAAGGACTGCTATTTTTTTAGATCTATAAATATGTACTCGCAATCATCGGGTAATTTATCCTGTGTTGGGTGGCATGGTGAACATGATGGACCAGTTATGATGATGATCCTTCTGTGTTGACTCTCTGGATGCAACCGTCAGGCCATTTGGGTGTCCCACCCGTAGCCGGTGTCTCTACGGGTTCCCCCTATTCTCTATTTCTACAGAAAGGTTTTTATACATATAAGAAGTAAAATTTTAATTTATTTATTCAACTTCTTGAATTGAAATGTTGAATGAAAGGGAAGACGGAAGAAGAATGCAGCCCTGGAACCACATAACACACTACTGTAATCCAGATTAACCAAAAAAAAAGTGAATTATTGCGATTATATTTAACAACCGTAATGTTCCAGTGGCCGAGGTATGCTGAGAAACACAGCACCGTACTGACAACCCCAGTCCCCCCCCCGCTCCGCCACAGACCGCAACTCCAGTGTTTCCCGTTAACACACTGCAATACTGCGAGAGGTGCAGTGTGTACAGCTCTGTGATATTGACCTCAGACGCTCGTCGTCGCTTTGGCAGTGGAACCAAAGAAGGAAAAAAAAAACGAATCGAAACCTTCGGCAGTGATTTTTTTTGGCCAGGGTTGGTTTACTCATGCGTGGGTTTGGCAGCACTGCTCAGTCCTCGGTGAAACTCATCATCGCGTAACCCGTGGGACTCTGTTGGCCAAAAGTTTGCCGATCACCAAAACGGGGCTGCGTGGACGTGAAGTGAGATGAATCATTTTACATTTACATTTAGGGCATTTGGCAGACGCTTTTATCCAAAGCGACTTACAAAGAGTACATTTGTTGAAGGAGAAGCAGCAATATATCACTGTGGTACCTGAAGATAAGAATAGAGTCACTAGGACAGCTTCGGTGTTGTGACCTAGGTTGACAACACTAACTCTATGTTGACATTTCCATGAGGGTTGTTTCTTGGTTTGGTCTGCATCAACTTACAGTGAAATCTATGTTATGAAACAAGATTAATCAATATTAATTATAATTAGAAGAAGAAGAAAGAAGAAGAAGAAGAAAGAATAAGAAGAAGAAGAATGTATTATTGAAGACATCACACAGACTTTGCTCTGTGTGCCTTCGCTCTGTTGTGATTCATTTTCACTCTCTCAGCGCCTGTGTGTTTGTAAAAAAACAGTTTCAGGACATTTCACATTAATGAAGACTAACTTTAAAGAACATTTAGAGGCGCGCGTGCCTCAGAGGGTGGGTAGCTAATTGGCCGTATGTGTATGGAGTGTCTGTGTGGGCGCGAAGTGGAGACTCAGTACACACAACCGACACACAGGAAGGCTTTGATCGCAAGATATTACTGCTGTCTTTACCACTTCGTATTAAAGGCAGTGTTGATGTTTATGGAATAAGTCTCGTTCTTTTGGGCTATTTTCGTTGTTATTTTCCGTATTTCCCGATTAGTGTACTGTTAATAACAAGGCGTGCAGGGTGGATAGCGTATAAAGGTAAACTTTGTACCAAAAAAAAAACACTTATGGCTTTGACCTTGCAAGCCTTGCAACATAACAACCACACACACATACACACACACACCACGGCAACGCACACATGGCACGCCAGGGATGGGTCTTAATGAACCACAGCGTGAATCTCCTGGTCACCATGGCGACTGCCTGTTGTGATGAGATAGATGCACACCAGTGAGGAGAGGTGGTGCAACATGCCAACGCCACACACCGACACCTGCGCTGAATTCCCTCAGCGCCTCCCAGCAGGACCCGTGTGTATATATTGGACAGGATAGGTGTGGGGAGAATTAATTTAAACTACACTCATTTAGATTAGATCAGATTTCAACTAGTATCTGTCCTTGTAGCAGGGGGTGGCCGGTACAACGCCCAATAAATAGCAGTTAGCATCTAACCAGAAGCGCAAAATATCTAATTATTTACAGAAAGCTGCAATAAGTACTACAGCATAAGTTTGGATGGCATAGAGTATAAATATGTATACACATAGGAGAATTGAAGTAGAGCAGCTGCAAATGTGGTTGTATGTGCAAACGCGTAATCGGTATAACAATAACATGTAAGATCGGTTACTGGGTACAGGTAACATAATTGAACACTATAGTAGCTTCAAGTCGGCAAGAATGAATCGTGCAAGATTAACGTCGCTTATCGATAAAGTACAGTCCAGAAGGGTCCTTTTAGTCTTGCCCAGACAGCGCCTTGCGGATAAGTCGTCTAACTGGGCTTGGGTGCCGGTGATCCGTAGGAGCGGCTTTCTACCACCTGCCGGAGTGCTTTCGCGGTCTGATGCGGAGCAGTTGCCAGACCACACTGGGATGCGGTTGGTGAGAACGCTCTCAATGGTACAGCGGTAGAAGTCCACCAGGGTCCTGGGACAAAGGTGAGCAGCAGGGGACAGGAGTCTGAGTGCAGGATTGTGGTGGGCAGTTTTGTGGCGTTGTGTGGACTAAATCACCTGACTAAGGGGTCAGGTGAACACACAAAGACTAAGGGGTTGGTGGTGGATGTTAGGAAGCAATGGACCCAACCAGTCAGGGGGACTGAGGTGGACATTGTCGAGGAATACAAGTACCTGGGCATTGACATAGACAATAAGATGTGCCGGACTAAAAACACAGAGGCTCTGTACGAGAAAGGTCAGAGTCGCCTGTATTTTCTCCGGAGACTCAGATGTTTCAACGTCTGCAGAACCATGCTGCAGATCTTTTGTCGCTCTGTGGTGGCCAGCGTCATCTTCTACGCTGTGGTGTGCTCGGGAAACAAGGTGAAGGCAGCCGATAATAACAGACTCAATAAGCCCATCAGGAATGCGGATTCTGTCCTGGGAGTGAACCTGGAGTCTTTGGTGGAGGTCTCGGAGAGGAGGATGCTGAGTAAACTACTCAGTATTATGGGACAACGCCTCCCATCCCCTTCACGCCACACTGGAGTCACACCAGAGCACCTTCAGCCGTAGACTGAGATTACCGAGGTGCACCACAGAACGCCAAATATCATGTACAATAGTACTTATTCAATACCATTGCCAACTGTCCTATTCTCGTTAACTTATTTGATACTAAATGTATCTTACTTTTATTGTTATTCTATTAGGCACTGATGTTGTGCCTAATATGTACAGTAGGTCTAAGTCCTAGTAGAAGTATAAAAATATAGGTGAAGTATAAATGTATTATCTGAAGGGGCTCCGTAGGAACTAAAGGAGTTTAGAGACCAGGTGAGTTCATCGAGACGTGGACGCCGAGGAACATGAAGCTGGACACACGA
>PIJE02002562.1:45000-52500 GCA_002895965.2 Coryphaenoides rupestris
AGAGAGAAGCTAATTGACAAGTGCAATTCAGTGGCTTATGGAAGGTTTTTAGTCATGGGCCAAAAATTGTAATTATTAAACGAGGGAGTGCCATCGTGCCCATCAACTATTATCACAGCAGACCGTATAGAGACATACTGTGTGTGTCTGAATTTAGGAGTTAAGGTGTGTGGAGTGTGTGTGTGTGTGTGTGTGTGTGTGCATGTGTGTGTGGTTGTGTGTGTGTGTGTGTGTGTGGTGCGGTGCATGTGTGCGTGTGTGTGCTGTCGGTGTGTGTGTGTGATAGCAGGGAGTCAGGTCATAAAATGTGTATTATTCGTGGAGTGAGGTGCACCGGACTCTGGAACCAGAGTCCGGGAGACAAATTGAACGGGGGGGGCGGGGGGGCCCAGGACAGCGGCGGTTTGTGTGGTGTGGAAATATACGAGGGGCCAGACACGGGGGGAAAGGTCAGAGGTGAAATCAGGTTGTCGGCAGCAAGGGAGTAAGATGGAGGAGAGGCATGGAAATGAAGAAAGAAAAAACAAAAAAACCCACCGAAGCTTCCAGCTGCAGTAGGTGTGCGTGATTTGAGTGCAATCCCCGGGGACTAACATGGATTAAGTGTCTTAAAACGTGGGGGCCAACTCATTCATAAGCACCGTGCCCACATGCTAAACCTCCCCGCCCCCCCAATCTGGCCTTGCACACACACATGGCCGTGCATTCAGAACACACATTAGCTTGCTTTGGTGGTGAGGCGTCCACAGACACACAACCCATCATACTAATGCAGTCTTAAAGGTGCTGCAGGCGAGATTTAAGAGGAATTATTTGAGTGTAATTTGTATAGAAATGACCAAGCCACCCGTTAGATATCAGTGAGTGAAATGCGTTGTGGGAATATCCCGTTTCGAGTTGAATGCACCTGCAGCCTCTGTATTGGCCGATTTATATTTTAAACAGCTCCCAGCTCATTTCTGACCAATTGGCATCTGTTCCCTGATTGGTTCGGGGAATCCATCTTGCCTGACAATCACACACGTGCACGTGAATGCAATACCTCTCATTGATGGAGAAACGTAGGAAGGGAAGTTATTTAGATTCAAAATCCTGCTCTTTTCCACTCTCTGTCTTCACAACTCTTTAATCTTACCTACAGCAGCTGACAGAATGGCACATGCTTTTGATTAGATTCTTTATTTAGAAATGATTAATGAATGTGTTCTTTAATGAGACGACCTTTTGATTATCTCTAACCACGTGCCACGTCTCAGGCTTACGTCCAACACACACACACACACACACACACGCCACCTCCATGGCTCTTCTGGGTTCCTCAGACACACAAGAATGCATCCAGTTTTTTGAGAGTTGAACAAATTGTTACAGGCTCTTCCTGAGTGTGTGTGTGTGTATGTGTGTGTGCGTGTGTGCGTGTGTCTTGTGTGTGTGCGTGCGTGTGGTGTGTGTGTGTGTGTGTGTGCGTGTGTGTGTGTGGTGATCATAGATCATAGTGTTTACAGGCAAGACTGGCCTGTTAAACATATACAACTGCGGTTGATGGAGGAAATGCACTCTCAACCGATTTCAATGAGTTATTTTTATATATTTTTTTATATGATAACATATGATCTATCTATTATAGATCATGTATCATATATTATTTTCATCGTGCTTTTTTATCTAGAAATATCGCATCTCCCTTGTTTACGCGGATGTGTTTACAGGCCAGCCTTAGCCTCTCCAATATGGCGCCGTTGACATAGGATCCAGAGACCAATGTGGCAATCTGTGCATACATATCTATGTATACACATCTATGTATATACCATAGCTCTACGGTGGTGATGGCTGGTTTCTCCTGTGTGCCTTGATTACTCTCATGCACCACAGGTGAGCTGCCTCATCCAGTGGTAATCAGTCTGACTCTGCTGCTTGAGAGTCAGACTGTGAGACTGTTTAAACCAAGCCATGCACACACACTCCACACGCATATGAACATATCAGCTTATGTGTCAGTATATTGATGTGAATATGATGCTCAACCAAGCTCAGCTAATCATGAGAGCAGCAGATCAGAGGGATACGATGTCTCTTCAACTGGCTTCCACCATTGTTAAGCCTCCGAGTGGCAGTCACACACACACACACGCACACACACACACACACACACACACATCCTTCTCTCTATTTGTCTCTCCTTCTCCTCTATCCTTTTTCTTTTTGTCTCCATCCATTCATTCTTTTTATTATTTGCCATGTATACCCTACTGCACAAATTGACTTTGTGTGTGTGTGACATTTAGACTGTGTGTGTGTGTGTGTGACATTAGACTGTGTGTGTGTGTGTGTGTGTGTGTGTGTGTGTGTGTGTGTGTGTGTGTGTGTGTGTGTGTGTGTGTGTGTAGATGTGTGTGTGTGTAGATGTGTGTGTGTGCCTGCGCATGCCAGCCTGCATATTCTCAATCCTCCTGGTACTTCATACCATTAAAAATACCCTTGCTAATTAATAACGGAAGATGACTTAGCATCTCAGATGGGATTTTACGCTTGCTTCATTTTTAATTTTCACCTTGTGGCAGAGAGAGGGAGACAGAAGAGACAGAAGATAGAGAGAAAGAGAGAGAGAGAGAGAGAGAGAGAGAGAGAGAGAGAGAGAGAGAGAGAGAGAGAGAGAGAGAGAGAGAGAGAGAGAGTGAGAGAAAAAACAGAGAAGAGAAGAAGAAGACAAGAAAAGACAAAAGCTGTAAAAGGTAAAAAAAAGGAACAAACTAAATATGGGACGTAATGGAGAGAGAGATAGAAAATGAAAGCTGGGGAGATAAAGGGACAGAGAGAGACACATGGAGAGAGATAGACGGGGGAGATAGAGAAAGAGCAAAAGAGGAATATAGAGCCATAGAGAGAGACAGAGAGAGAGAGAGAGAGAGAGAGAGAGAGAGAGAGAGAGAGAGAGAGAGAGAGAGAGAGAGAGAGAGAGAGAAATGACAGCGACAGAGAGCTATAATGCTGCATCATTAGTGAGATGCTAGCCATCCCAGGTAATGAGAGCAGGCCTACTGCAGAACAACAGGTCTGGCTGTTGACTGCATCCTTACTGGAAACACTGGAAATGTGAGGCACACAGGAGGAGGAGGAGGAGGAGGAAGAGGAGGAGGAGGAGGAGGAGGAGGAGGAGGAGGATGAGGATGAGGATGATGATGATGATGGTGATGGTGATGGTGGGAGAAGCCAAATCAGACGAGTATAAACAGGCTCTTCATAAAAACGCTCATCACGCTCACCACACCCGCAGCTGTCTCGATTCCGGGAATTAGCCGCACCCGCCTGGCGCCAAGCCATGCCCCTTCACACCACAACACAGACACCTTTAAGCACCACTGAACAATTGGGACATGCCAGTGGTTGACGGTGGGCTGGTGAGAGGAACACAACAGTTAGATGTCTACCAAGTAGTCTAGCTCTGTCTCTCTGTGTGTGTGTGTGTGTGTGTGTGTGTGTGTGTGTGTGTGTGTGTGTGTGTGTGCATGAAGAGACCACAGAGGAAATCAGACAGCAACATGTTCCCAGAACGAGAGATCATGACAAGGTACGAGCACTAATTAACGTGTGTGTAATAGCATGAGTTTATTCATTAGTAGTAGGAGTAGTAGTTTTACTGTTATGTTATTGTAAATCATTGTGTATTATCTCATTGAGTCATATTAGTATCAATAGCAACCGTCGTGGAGCTCGAATACTTGTATACTGAGGTAGCAGAAGTACAGCAGAGTGGCCTACAGTAGAGTATATTATGTTTGTGTATATGTATGTTTTTATATATTTATGATACACTACTAAAATGTTAACAAGTACATAGATGGTACAACATTTACTGCAGCTAAAAGTGACCAATGGACATGAATCAATTTAATGTAGTCAATAATAATTGATTATTCATGACGATTTTAAACATCTTGTGGTACTAATTATCAACAATCTAATGAGCGATCAATATTTCCACTGGAACATTTTTGAGACACACACCACACACATACACAAACACACGCACACACAGCATGCATGTGTGCACATACACAATATACAGATGCACACTCACTTTCCGTCTCAAGTATGCAAATTATACATCTGTGTCTTGTTCACACCCTCGCCTACAGAAAACAACTATTTTTGCATTTTTCCGCTTTTCAGGTTTGCGAGTCACTCAGCATCCTGCCTGTGGAGCTGTGATTACAGGACTCTCTCTCCCCTCTGAGGCAGTGCTGCTCCAACAGGCCACAACCTACAGCCCCCCCATTCTATGCATCATTTGAACAGCGAGCGGCAGCGAGGCCTCTCCGCCTCGGAGGGAAGGGACCATAACGTCTCCAGCATCTGCTTATTAAAATTCAATCACCATGGTTACGCTGGTAAACGCTAACTTGTGACATCTGCTGGTGTCTAGAAAAGCGCTAAATTTTTCAGTTTAATACATTTAGAGGTGGGAGGGAAAGAGAGAGAGAGAGGAGAGAGAGAGAGAGAGAGAGAGAGAGAGAAAAACAATAGAAAACAAATCTGTTTCTGTCGGCGAACAAATGCTGTGTTGTGGTGTGTGTGTGTGTGCACTGCTGTGTGTTATGTGGCCTAGCTTGTGCTGGTGTGTGTATGTGTTGAATGTGTGTGTGTGTGTGTGTGCGTGTGTGTGTGTGTGTGTGTGTGTGTGTGTGTTGATGATGCCTGTGGCTTTAGCATTGTGCGTGTGTGTGTGTGTGAGCATGCACATAAGATACATGGAAAGTCCTTCCTTTCTCTATTTCCAGATCGCCTTGAACTTCAAATTCCCTCCATTACGATGGCATCCAAAACACAGTTACTCATTATTCCTTCTCCAACATTCTTCACATCCCCTTCTCTGACACACACACACACACACACACACACAAACACACACACACAAAACACAACACACACAGACTTTGCATTAAATGTGGCTTCTGTTATTTCATGTAACCCTTGAAACACATAGATACCTAAAGATGTTATATGTATGTTTAATTAAGTCCATGGTCATGCATACATACTACGATATAATATGATACTACATAATACTACTGAGGGGTGGAACCTTCTCACTGTGTGTGTGTGTGTGTGTGTGTGTGTGTGTGTGTGTGTGTGTGTGTGTGTGTGTGTGTGTGTGTGTGTGTGTGTGGCCTGTGTGTGTGTGTGTGTGTGCGTGGCCTTCATATGAGTGCGCGGAACCTAATGATGGTGGGTGGGGCCCTTTATATTAGTGGGGGGGGCCTACAATGGGGGGGTGGAGCCTACTATAGCTGGTGAGGTGGGTGGACGTTTTCTGGTTGTATGCAATAACTTTAATAACTGCATATGTACTCTTGAAGCAACATTTGTTTTTACGTCATGCTACGATTCCCCCAAAAAAACCAGGAGTTTGTATGTATTAGTATTTGGTTAAAAGATCCAATATTTTCTTGGAAAATCTCATTTTTTTCCCCCAGTTTCCGGTCGAGAACATCCGATGTCAGGACAGTTTGTTCACTTTAGTTCCTGTTCTTACTGTAGCTGTCCTTGACAATGTTCCATTCAGCTCTGCCTTGTTACACCTCTCTCTGGTGTTTTCCTGTCTTTAATCCTCTCTGTGTAAAGACACGCTCCTTCCATGGTACCTCTTTCCCTCCGCATGTAGGATTTCTATTTAATTTTGTGACTAAAAATTGTGATGGATTTTAAATTACACCCCACTCATGCACCCTCCGCGTGAAGTGAGTGAAATTGCCCCGCAAACACACACACACACACACACACACACACCACACCACACACACACAACACACATGCACCACACACAATGCACACACTTATTTTTATGAGCTGCTCCTATCCCCTTTACACTTTCACAGAGCCGTCAGTGCTCTCTCTCTCTCTCTCTCTCTCCTCTCTCTCTCTCTCTCTCTCTCTCTCTCTCTCTCTCTCTCTCTCTCTCTCTCTCTCTCTCTCTCTCTCTCTCTCTCTCTCTCTCTCTCTCTCTCTCTCTCTCTCCCTTTCCCTCTCTCTCTCTCTCTATCTCTCTCACCCCTCTTTAGAGAGCAGATACTCTGTGCGTCTCCTCCCCTCACGGGCGCGTTCTTTCAACACCGCTTCGCCTTTCTCTCTCTTTTTGTGTCACTCAGTCATTCTTCATCTCCTAGTGCTTGTGAGCCCTCAGGGATACACTGCACACTGCTGCCATACAGCCGTGTGCAAAAGATTAATCTAATGCCTGCTGCCTGTATAAAAACATTTATGTGTGGTATATGTATATACTGTACATGCCACATATGACACACACACACACACACACACACACAAACTGGAACATTAATACATAAATTATTATTATCTAATGCCTACTCATCAGTGGCGATTCTAGAGATGTATACATGGGGTGGCAAAAGGGTGACAAGCAGATATTTTAGGGTGGCCATATGGCCAGCTTAATATGTCTTACATTTATACATATATGTATATTTATGTCAGCCCTTATAGCCGGTTCTATATATAGAACTACTGTGTGTGTGCACGCACTTCTTTCTGTGAGTGTGTATGTGTACAGGTTTCTCTCTTATCCAGTAAATTATTACAAAGACATGGGTTTGTGGAAAAAAATACATTTTATTGTTCTTTCATTCATTTCTGTTTCAAGGAAACATTTGTGTTGAACACAGAAGGCATCCGATACTGATACAAACATACCAATACCTTAGAGTAGCTCACCAAGAGCAGGGTTGGAGATGCCCGGCTTATATTAACAAGAGAATAGAAATCCACATTTTCGTGGTCTGCACTATTGCATTAGTCTGGACCATGTTGTAGTCGGCTAAGGCAGTTTGTTTTGCTACATTAAGCACATTTCTTGTAATTCTACAAAAGCTGAATGCGACGATTGCTATGCTTGACAAACTCATCCAAATCCAGAGCTTTTGCATGTTTGGACTCAATGCTGAGAACTGCTATCATTTGAAAAGTAATAATTTAATAATAATAAGGTTTCCACTTTTGAAACCGAAGAAACTGCGATCTGATTAACGCAGTTTTAAAAGTAAAGTCGGGCGATTACAAGTCTCGGAAAATTCCGCTGCAAACTCAAACCCGTCCGACAAGACGAAATTAAAGGTGAAATAGGGGGCAACCATTAATCTACGAGACGGAGGGGTGGAACAACAGTGAGGTTTTTTTTAAAGTTGATATTAGGGGATTTTACACTGAATTCAGAATTTTTTTTATAACAATCCAATAATAATAATAAAACTAATTATATCAGTTGGTCTGTGTAGCTGGGGTGGCAAGTGGGGTGGCTAGACTTTTTTCAAGGGTGGCAGCTGCCACCCTATGCCACCCCGGTAGCTTCGCCACTGCTGCTCATTGCATAAACACGTTTTGTGTACACGGTGCATACTGTACATGCACACGTGTCAAACACACACACATACACATACACACACACACACCCCCAAACACACACACATAGACATGCAGAAACAC
>PIJE02002563.1:0-32500 GCA_002895965.2 Coryphaenoides rupestris
TCCATGCTTCAATAAAAAGTGTTCAGAGAAGATGAGAGATGGAGAGAGAGAGAGGCAATGAGTGAGAGGAAGAAGAAGAGAGAGGCAGTGAGCGAACGCCAGTAGAGAGAGAGAGAGAGAGAGAGAGGCAGATGAGGGTTTGATGGCCGAGAGAGAGTCTATACTAACATTAATAATTGTGTTTTTTGTTGGATTTCAAAATAGCCCCCGCCCCGCCCCATACCCACCACACACAAATACACACAACCACACACTACATACACACACATACATAGTAACCACCACAACCACTACCAACACACACATCACATAAAACCACACACACAGCAGACCAATAAACACACCCACACCACCACACACACACACATACACACAACAACTCACCACCACACACACACACTAAACACACACCACAACACACACACACACACACAATACATAAACACACACATACATAAACACACACACACACACATACATACATAAACACAAACACAAACACACACACACACACACACACATACATAAACACACACACACACACACACACACACACACACACACACACACACACACACACACACCATAACGTGTGTCCACCCGCCCTCCCCCTCTCTGTTCCTCATCTCCTTCCATCAGCGTCATGTGACCAGAGAGACCGCCATGGCCGCCGCGCCAGTGGACTCAACGCTGTGTTTCTGGCTTTGTTTTTTAAGACAGAAACTCTTCCCATTTTGGCGGCTGGCTGGCGTTCCGGAAACGCCGCTCACACGCTCTCGGCGCGCTTTGTTCACCGGCAAAAATCTAAAATGGCGGCGTCTATATTACCTCTCTACCGTCTCTCTCTCTCTCTCTCTATACATGTGTTTCCTTCTCATCCTTGCTGTAAATACTGTGCTGTACATATTGTGGCTATTCTGATTCTCATCCTCCAAGTCGTGTTATTTGTATTGCATTGTTCTCGCCGCTTTTTCATTTTACTGCACATCCTGTATGTGATAAATATACATCTTGAATCTCCACGTCTCTCTCTACCCTTCCCTCTCTATCTCTTTCTCTCTCTTCTCTCTCTCTCTCTCTCTCTCTCCTCTCTCTCCTCTCTCTCTCTCTCTCTCTCTCTCTCTCTCTCTCTCTCTCTCTCTCTCTCTCTCTCATATATATAGCGAGTGTGTGTGTGTGTGTGTGTGTGTGTTTGTGGGCGGGTGTGTGTGTGTGTGTGTGCACGGCGGGCCCCTCGGAGAGCAGCTTAACCCCCGGCGAGATGCGAGTCCTTGATCCTTGAACCCGGGTTTTGAGAGCGCGGGGGGGGAGGCAGAGAGAGGGAGGGAGGGGGGGGGGGGGACGCCACTGACCCCTCGACCCTGGACGCCAAGCCAGCTGATTTCCCTAGAGAACCCCACCCCCCCCCCTTCCCACCTCCCCGAAGCCCAACCCTCCGCTCCCGTCCGTCCAATCGAATGGAAATAAAAATAAAAACACTTTTCTGTATTTCTCTGAAAACACAAGGGGGAGGGGGTGGGCTGCAGGAAGAGACGTCATTCATCACCGCTTCGTTTACCTCATTTTTGTTTTTAGGTTTGTATTTTTGTGAGCCCTATATTATGATTTAATACAGATGTGACGGCGGTGGGGGTAGAGTTGGATTTCCCTCACTGGCTTTTTAAGTGAATTGTGTTTCCATCTCCTCTCACGCTGACCTTTGGGAGGTATTCGGATGAGCGGTGAATGAAGTGTCTTTTGATTCGACGGAGGGGGGGGGGGAAAAGGGACTCTGTTTATCCCGAACAACAAGACACCGACAGAATGCCAGTGAACAGCAATCTGGAGAAACGGAGCTGTTTAAAAGCTCAGGGAGGAGAAAAAAAAACCATGAAAACGACAACGACAGCAACAACAAAAACAGAGGAGGATTAGATTTTTGAAGGGTCGCACTCCACCGCCGGTACCACGTTGCGCCCGCATTTGTTGTTGTGTACGGTTCAACTCGGGGGGGGGGGGTGTCGGAACCCTGCACTTAGTCGTTGAGATCATTTATGGTGGAACACAATTCCAAAAGCAATTCATTCCGTTTAAAAGACACGACTGCGTTCTACGTATTTTCACGACATATCTACGTACGGTACATCGTACATTTCCTCTCCGGGGTTGAAAAATCGAACGTTAAGAACGATCGCATTTCTACACGCCTGTCGACAACACGACAACAGACTGCGTGTAGTTGTCGAAAGGGACGAAAACATGTAATAAAAGAAACCGTTTTTATCACGCCGCTTGTCACGATTCACGTGACTGCGTCGTGGGCCCGTTGTTTCAGGGGCTGGCAGGTTAGCAGATTGTGTGCGCTTGGCGGCATTGTGGGGAAGAAAAAAAAAAACCCCCATTCTGCTGCTGCTGCTGCTGCCCTTGCATATTGGCATGCGGAGGAGGCGAGGTGGGTAAGGCGCGGGTAATGGGGGGGTTGGCGCGGACATTATGAAGATGGACGACGCTGTCACACGGCACGGACCACGCAAGCGTTCCCCTGTTCTACCCCACGTCCCCCCCCCACATCCCTACACCCCCTATTCTGTTATCATTATCATAGCTGATGGCATTGTTAGAGTTGCCATTCTCTTGAAGGGTGGGGTGGTGGTGGTGGTGGTGGTGGTGGTGGTGGCCGTGGCGAGCAAGGGAATGGCTAAATGGAGTATAAGGAAGAAAAAACAGAGAGATGGTGACAATGGAATTCATGGGCGAGGTGCGACTGGTGTAATTGGGGAGCACAGCCCCCCTCCCCACAAAGCTGTAATGAAACCAAGTAAAGCAAAGCTCTTGCGGGCTCTGTGTGTGTGTGTGTGTGTGTGTGTGTGTGTGTTATTTTGCTAACGCCCTTACAACGGCCTCCCGAGGTGAAACATTTTTGGGGACGACGACGACGACGACAACAACAACAACAACAGTAAAACGCACGGTGCATGCAGATTTTTTGGGCTTTTAATTTTCTTGAGTTCATAAGTCACAAAGTAAGCGTGGTGTTTTAGCGGTGGGTTGTGTGTGCTAGCGGTGCGCTGTGTGGTACGCGGATGTAATCAGAACCCAGCGATGCTAGCCGGCTACGCGCGCGGCGGCCTTAGCAAACGGCGGCCGGTGGTGAGGCGCGAGGCACGAGTGGCGGCAACGACAAAATGTGCGCCCCGGTCTGCAGCGGCGCTCGCTCACGGTTGCACACGGGGCTCACGTCTTCACTTATGAGACACACATGTTAATACACCCGACTCTAGCTCTCTCTCTCTCTCTCTCTCTGTGTAACTATCTCTCTCCCTATATTGCTCTCTAACTCTATTACTCTCACTCTCTCTCTCTCTCTCTCTCCCTCTCTCGCTGTCTCTCTCTATCTCTCTCTCTCTAACTCTATTGCTCTCTCCCTCGATGTCCTTTAGGGCGGTGAAGCAGGTGTGATAAATGCTAGCATTTAAATCAAAGACCCCCCGCCCCCCACCTCGCACCACCACCACCCTCCCCCCCTTGCTATCTCCCTCTTCCCTCACCCCCAGCCTCACCCGCTCTGGGGAAAAGGAGGAGGGGGAGGAGGAGGCCTGCCTGGGACTAGATTGATATCGGGGGGTGGGGGGGTGGGGTATCCAGAGAGGCTTTTGACGGATGGTGTGACAGGATGAAAAAAATAATAGAAAGAACATTATTCCCTGCGTACGAGCTATGATTCACCCCCCTCCACCCGTTGCACCACCCTTCACCATCACTACCACCCCCCCCCCCCCACCCCCATCCACACACACACACACACACACACACACATACACACACACACACACACACACACGCACACACACCTATAGCTCGCTCGCCCCGCTCTCCGGTAATAGTACAGTACATCATAGGTGTGCACCGGCCCCCTGAGCTAGTTACACACCTGCCCTGTTTATATATTACGCTGTGTACTGTGTACTGAGTACTGGGTACTGGGTAGTGGGTATTGTGTACTGTGTACTGAGTACTGAGTACTGAGTACTGAGTACTGGGTACTGGGTATTGGGTACTGGGTACTGGGTATGGGGTACTGGGTACTTTGTACTGGGTACTGTGTGCTGTATGCTGTATGCTGGGTACTGGGTACTGTGTACTGGATACTGTGTACTGGGTACTGGGTACTGCGCTGCTGTAAACTCCGTTCAGAGCTGCCTATGGTGCCGTTTGGCGGTGATTTTGCATTCCTTCCGACTCCCGAAGGAATCGAAGGGAACGTATATCGATTTAAAAGTGTAAAATAAAGTGTACCGTGACAGATTGCTATTTGGCTCAACTCACACACTCTCACACACGCGTCAACATTGCCCCGTAACACTCAGCACCCACCCACCCACACCCGGCAAACACGCCAGCCTCACCCCTCCTGCCCTCCTGGACGGACCTCCGCCCTCTCCCCGGCCCACGGTACAGGATAAATAAAAAACACTGTGGCTCATCACCCGCAAGGGCCGCTGTGTACCACCTCCAGCACCAGGCACCCACCCACTCTGCCCTCCACCACCCTCCACCCCAACTCTGTGACCTCCTCTCCTGACCACACAACCCCCCCCCCCCGGCAGTCTGCAGCCCCTCCTCCTCCTCCTCCACCCTCCTCCTCCTCCACCCTCCTCCTCCCTTTTCCATTTGCTTTCCTTCTTTGTATTGTAAAGCGTATTTGTGTACAAACGAAAGGGTGATGCATTATTCCAATGCATTATCATTATTGTTAGGATTATTATTATTAAAACTATTATTATTATTATTATTATTACTACATCTGTGTCTTTGTGCTGCAAACACTGTTTTTGCTCTTTACGGTCGGCAGGTCAGTGTTTGCGTGTGTGCGTGTGTGCATGTATGTGTGTGTGTGTCAGAGAGAGAGAGAGAGAGAGCGAGAGAGAGAGAGTCTGAGTGTGAGAGAGAGAGAGAGAGAGAGAGAGAGAGAGTGAGTGATCTGGGCGTATATTACAACAAAGCAATTTCCACTTCCCTTATTTATTTATTTTGACACCAAAAGTGCCAATGTCAATAGAATAGCGTTTCTGTTATAATTGCAGGCCTCTTAAAAGCATCCGACGGCGAGCGGTCGAGGCTAATGAGAGAGCAGAACGCCGACATCCCATAATTATTACCTCCAATCATGAAAAACTAATCTGAGAAGAGGAAAATATAAAAACACTTACGGTAATTTTCCCCCCCCGTTTCTAGCAAGGTAAGTGTAATGTTAATGTAAATTAATGTAATGCAAGTACCTTAAAGTATTTAGTAGAGTTAAGTGTAGTATTTAGTCGTTTAGACTATAGTACCTAGCATTGAGTAGAGTTAAGTGTAGTATTTAGCAGTTTAGACTATAGTACCTAGCACTGAGTAGAGTTAAGTGTAGTATTTAGTCGTTTAGACACTATAGTACCTAGCATTGAGTAGAGTTAAGTGTAGTATTTAGTAGTGTAGGACCTTATAATATCCTAGCATTGAGTAGAGTAAGGTAGTATTTAGGTAGTGTAGACTATAATACCTAGCATTGAAGTAGGAGTTAAGTGGTAGGTATTTAGTAGTTGTAGAACGGTAGTACTGTACCTAGCATTCGAGTAGAGGTTAAGGTGTGTATTTAGTAAGTGTTAGACTATAGCCTACGCTAGCATTGAGTAGAGTTAAGTGGTAGTATTTAGTAGTTTAGACTATACTACCTAGCATTGAGTGTGGCCTGCGAGAGCTTGCAAAGAATATAATTTGATTATCATACAAAATAAATTGTACAATAGTTGAAAAACAAATCATAATTGAATGCAGGCTGCAGAGGCAATTATTTAACATGATGAAGAGTAGATATATTTATATAGTCTTAAAGTTACAACCGGCCTTTGAGGACAACCAGTAGATGTTGACCGGTGGGATCAAATGTAGTTTGACAGCCCTGGTCTAACAGCAATGTAAATGTTTTTTTCTAGGCTCTGCCAACTGAGAGAGGTTTCCCTGACCCCCTGGCTCAGTGTGTAGACTACAGTACAGACCACTAACTAGCAGCTATCAGTGTTCTCCTATCACTTGCCTGTGTTCGGATCGCTCTAGCGTCCTTGTACAGCGTTTCTGTAGTAAATGTAAAGTGAAGAACACTTTCTTTTGCTTTGGGCCCTGAGAACTGTCCGGTGTCAGATAAACAGATGGAATATTGTAATGGACTCCAGCTTTTGATATGAATAAATGTTGCTATGACAACAGGTGCTCCCGTGTGTGTGTATGTGTGTGTGTGTTGTTTGTGTATGTGTGTGTGTGTGTGTTTGGAGACACCAGGCGACGAGGGCGGTCTCCATGGAAACCTAATGTAATAATGTCATGCGGGAACCACACGGACGTACTGACGTGTCATATAAATTGTAATGTCAATTATAACCTCTGACCACATCACAGCCGTGTCGACTCATCAACTCCAGCCGAGGGCGGAAACCTAATCACTAATTTTCGAAACGTTAAGAGTGTCTTGAGAATTGTATAATGTCGATTAAAATCCTCCGACCACATACTGTAGGTGGCCGCTGCCTCGGTGGCCCTGTGGAGCGGAGCTGTTGACTATCGGCTCTGGAGACACACGTTTGATTCCTGCAGACGGTGGTAACTCACAATTACAAAATTACACTTCGGCGGGAATTGAACCCGCGTGTCGAGAGCTGATAAGCAACAGATCCTTTCGACAGCCCCACTTGAGAGACGTGCGCATGTCAGTCTCCAAAAGTCTCCAAAAATGACATTGGCTTTGCACAGAGACGACCCTCAAACAGGACATGAGTTGAACATGGGTCTCCAGAAGTGATAACCAACAACGTTCCACATTCACGTGAATATTTTCCAAGATTATTTTCAGGAGACGCCCCACGGCGGGAATCCGGGGTCGACAAAAACCGGTAAAAACCAAGACCTTGCTTCGGCTTGCCGGCTATACATTTGGGTAAAATTCATACCACGTGGTTACATTTTAAGACCGCCCTCCCTCCCGAACTTTAACCCCTGGATCCCAAGGACGACAGAGCATGCAATCCGCTCACTCTGCCGGCACAACAAGCTGAAAACAACAAGCTATTCCCCTACTCAGAGGTTACAATTGACATTATAATTCACGTTGGCGTAATTCTGTTGCCAAAATGACTTCCGGGTGACCTTAGGTTTCCCGTGGGAAGATTGCCCACAGCTCCCTCTGCAGATGCTGACTAAGCACGTTATAAACAACAGCGGAAATCCTTGAAATGGAGATTATCTGATCATTACAAAAGTTTGCCTTTCAAAACTGATACGTTTGCCTTTCAAAACTGGTCTTACGCACAATCCAAATTGCGATTGAAGAGATGGCCTCTAACGCACAAAAAAGTTAGCTCATAATAAACAACCGACGGCTAATGATGTTCGACTTTGACTTCCCACTATTGATTTCGACTCGGACCGATTTTTACGACGGCTACGGTTAAGAAAGCGCGGTTACACAATGGAGGAGGCGTGGCCAGAAGTCATGCGCAAAAAACGTGATGCATTCGCTGAGCTCCCCTGGGCTGACTCAGAGGTGCTTTCCGGCGGGGGGAGATGGGCGGCACCCCGATTTAGACCGGTGAGTAACTCATTTGGATGATGCGAAAAAGCATCCGAGTAAAACGGCAATCAATACAAAAATAGAAAAAGCGTCCAGTAAATGTGTCTGCGCCTCCCCCGAGCCACTTAAAGTTCACTTTTATTGCGAGTTAAAGAGCCTACATCTCCAAGTTGTGTGTCGTTCCGTGTTTGGTTTTTTTCCGATCGCGTTGGAGAGAAATGTCAACGTGTACAAAATTGCCAGAACAAAATGGAAAGATTTCTATACATGTACAAAATTGCAAGAATTCGAATAAAAACAAAGTAAAAATAAATAGTACTTATCATTGTGTGTAGTATTGTGTATGCTATGACATACAGTACCATTGGGAGGATAGAGGCGGGGGTGCTACAGGATTGATAACAACAACAGCATTACTTGGCTTCTAGAATGAGAAGTATGCAAGTTATACAATGTTTTTTTGTCAGGGCAAGGGAACAACTCTTCTGCGTGCAATTTTCTGTATTATACTTTGTTTTTTCAATAAATGTCCTTATTGTTTTGTCTGATTACCCCCCTTTTTGTAATAATGTCAGTGGCACAATCCAATTATTTTCTTTTCCAAGTAGAGCAGAACATTCTAGGACGTTAGTCTCGTAGGTTACACAATGTCAGGGGAAAAACAATGTTTGGCAGCATTTCGAAAACCATTAAAGAAAAAAAAAAGTCAAACGCAAACTGTGTCAACAGCGGCTGTCATATCATGCCACTCTCGCTGGTATGAAATGATCCTCTCGGTGCTCAGTCATTTCTGCTAGATTGAACCGTGTGCATGTGTTTGATATGATGAAATCATATCAACACACATCACGTGTGGGCTATTGTACAGTTTTAATGAGTTAAAATGCTTCTGCATTCCCTTGATCGATGGCGGTCTTCTCCGTCTCCGAGACCGGCCGCTGTTTGATTTAATAGTTGTATATATCAATTACGGTACATTATATGAGCCTATATTAGGCTCATATAGGTATAGCTGTCTATATTTTCTGAAAGCCAATTGATTATTTTGAAGCATGCAAACAACAACACCAAAGTCACGCAAAATGAGGCATCATTGAGCCGGGTATACAAAAAAATATAGGATATGATGAGTTTGACTGACGAAACAGATCCGACCGTGTAAAATCTCAGTAGAGGACTCCACTAATACAAACAGCACACGTTACAAAGTACAAAAAAACCCAGCCTACGCCAATATGTCATTTTAGCGTATATATAAACCACCAATAAACACACCCATCTATGAGTAACCTCTAAAGTTTATATTTCATTTCGGTGCCAGAAACAAAATGCCCTTGGACAGAACTTCCACAAAAACAAAACGTCCCAAAAATAAAAGTCCCCAGTCATCCGACTGGAGGAACGGGAGCGGGGATATCTATCATGACCCGTCGGCCATCTTGATACTTTCCGGCGCCACCGATCCGGGGGGATGAGGGGGGATGAGGGGGGTTGGGGGGGGGTTTGGGGAGTCTTCTTCAAAAGGCCAAGATGTAATCCTCTGCCATGAAATCTGATCACCACCCCACCACCCCCTACCTTCTCCACGGAGGAAACCCAACCCCAGCGTATGTCCAGTTGTATCTCCATCGATCAGGAGGTATTAAACACGGTAACCGAGTTGTCTCCGTCATCGATTAAAGGCTCGCGTGAAGCGGAACGCAGATGGAATAACATGATTCTTGATTTTTCATACGGAGGGGGGGGGGGGGGGAGAAACAAAAATCCATAACGCAAATATTGGCGTCAGGGTACATTTATATGAGCGGTTGTCGCGGCGACGAGGGCCCAGGGAGGCGGAGCCTGTAGGGACGTGTGGGATTCCGTCGCGGGGAGAATCTGATTCTCCGTAATGAAAAGCGACAGTCGTGCCGTGTGGATTCAGGTAAACACACGAGACGCTAACTGCCGCCACTCGAGATGATAAAACAAAGAAGAAAGGCAAAGCGGTTGGGTATTTTTGGCTCTCAAAGACAGAAATAATGAATACCACCCTTTGCTTAGAATTGCAGCGTCTCAGTTTTTTTTGTATTGTTTGTTTTATTACATTTATTAAATCCCACAGCTATCCTCATTAAGAGTTAAACAAATGAGCAATGAAATCACAATGTGATAACGCACCCGACAAAACGTATAGTCGTGTAAACACGGTAGAACCGTTCTCAAACTACTTTTTACTACTAATGTACCTGTGGGAGTGTGTTTGGTGGCTGGCTTAATTGGCCTCACCTGGCCTGAGTAAGTCTGGGGGGGGGTGGGGCTACAGCCTCACCTGGCCCAGTTAGAGTCTGGGGGGGGTGGGGCTACAGCCTCACCTGGCCCAGTTAGAGTCTGGGGAGGGGGGGGGCTGCATTGGCTAATCAGTGCACCACAGGTTAAGTCAGCCACCAGCACACACACTCAGGGAGCGCTAGCATGCTAGATAGCACATGTACCATCTGCTCTGTCATGTCATTCTACAAACCTTTCCAACCTTTACAATAAACCGGAGCCCCGAACTAAGCCACTGTACATGGCATTGTGGCAATATTACTTTTCAATATCATTGCCAACTTTTCTATTCTCGTTACTTATTTTGTTCACTGAATGTATCTTACTTCTATTGTTATTCTATTAGGCTTGTACACTTTACATGTATTATTCTATTGTTTTTATTGGTATGTTGTTATTTTTGAGCAACCTCTGGCACGATAATTTCCTTCGGGATTAATACATTTCTATCTTCTGTCTTATTTCATCTTTATGTATATTTATTTCAGCCAAGAACCCCTTGAAAGTGGTATGCTCTTATTGGAAAGACTTAGTAAAGATTATTCATTCATTTTCTTAAGGTTGAATTATCGTACAATTGTTCATAACCAATATTAAAATACAATGTTTTTGTAATGTTCAGAGTACCCCCTGTAGTCCTTCAAAGTACCCCTGGGGGCACACGGTACCCCTGTTTGAGAGACACTGAGCTAGTGTGTGTGTGTGTGTGTGTGTGTGTGTGTGTGTGTAAATTCATCCGCCGGCCGTAAAATCGGCACAGATTGTCATATTTTTCTCCTGTGACACTAAACAATGTAAAAGTAACCAATCATGTCCACATTACCATAATGGACACCTTGTGTGTGTGTGTGTGTGTGTGTGTGTGTGTGTGTGTGTGAGAGAGAGAGAGGGAGACAGAGTGTGTGTGACTGTTTTTCGGAACGCGGGTGCTGTAAATATGACAATGTGTTTTATGATATGTTGTATTTTGTAATGTTATGTTTACCCTGCCCTGGGTTGGGTAGGAAAATAGCAAGATAATAGAATCCGGTACAAAATGCATCCATTCTCATCAGCATTTTTTTGTACGTTGTCCCTGACAAAATAAACAAATAAACAAAGAAATAAAAGTCATTGCGGTGGCGGCGGCGGTGGCGGCGGCGGCTTACCCCAACAAGAACTCTGTTCCTGCATCGCTGGTTTGAGAGACTTGGTTGAAGGGACACAGGGTGTAGGTGTATCTGGTGGAGACACAAACAAACAAAACAAACAAACAAAGACCAGACGTTACGTGTATGAAATGTTCCTCTCAACTGAGCTGTCTCTTTTTTGCCATTTTGAGGACGATGGGTGTGTGTGTGTGTGTGTCTTTATGTGTGTATTAGACAATAGAACACAACCAAAACACAAAGCAGACCAAGAGACAGAGAGAGAGAGGGAGAGAGAGAGAGAATAAACATGATCCCCACACCCCTCCCTGTGACCTTTGAACCTGGCGTGTGAGCTACTTATTATAAAATTTGCTAAAATGGATGGAATAGAATGGGTGTACTCGGTTAATACTCGGGTTATTTAGTGTCCTTCCGTTAACAATATTCAACATTCGCATTTTCCTCCTCCGTGCTCGTCTGGACGCCGTCCTCAGCTGGAGGTTCAATGCCGCGTGGTGCCCAAGAGAAGAGACTCTTGTGGTGACGGGCTGACCCTGAACTCCGCACACGGACTGTGTAACACGAACACACTCACACGCACACGCACACACACACACTCGCAAGCATACGTGCATGCCCACAAACGAATTTTTGCTGAAACGATGAGGATGACAAACAACGACCTTGTGACACGACAGTTATTGATGTTGTTGTTGTTGTTGTTGTTGTTGTTGTTTTCAGGCCAGGTCTTACACCGGTGTGGGGGACTGGAGGGTGGGGGTGTGTGTGGGGAGGGGGGGGGGGGGGGGAGGGGCCTGGGGCAGTGGAGGGCTATCTAATAGGTCCCCTGTTCCCCCCCCCTCCCTCCCGACCGCTCTGTAATTCCATCCCCCGCTCTATAAACCGCCCCCCTCCTCGCCCCCGCCCTCACACATGCACTCCTATACACACACACACACACACACACACACACACACACACACACACACACACACACACACACACACACACACACAACAGCACACACGCACACACACACACACACGCGCGCGCGCAAGCCATCAATCCCTGACCGTTTCTGCTGACACGGCAAAAAAAAAAGGATGGATTTTATGAGGTGTTGGGTGGTGTCGGGGGGTGGTGGGTGGTGTTGGGTGGTGGTGGTCTACCATCTGACCTTGGACATCCGTGCCTCCGTGAGGCGATGCCAGTCACCACCGCAAAAAGCGAAGGAAGGGAACGAGAGCAGGAAACGGGGAAAAAGGAAAAAGGAAACAAAAGAGACGCATTGCATCTGTGAAAACTTTCACTCGACAGAAATGATTTGGACAGAAGAAAGTGTCGATCAACACTTTCATGTCGCATACCTGGAGAATTTTCTTGTATCGCGGGCGCAATGTGATTGGGTCGTTTCCGCCACAGAACGTTGCCACGGAGATTGTACTTGTCACTTCCTTGTTGGTATTTTGGTATGTAACATTACTTTGCAACCTAACGTGAAACGACGTAAATCTGCAGAAATATTTAGACGAACGGCTGGAGGATAGTGGTTACCATGGAGACGACCGAACCTTTCACATCGGTGACGTTTCCTCTGCACGGCGGGGGAGGGGGGGGGGGAGTCATTGTGAACGATAATATTGGTCGTTGTAGTGCGGGGGGGGGCGGGGGGGGGCTTGAGTGTGTGACAAATCACAGGGAACACACAAAAGACAGAATGTGAACGAAGACACAGCGTGTTCCTTATCAGCTGCTGGCGCCGCGGGGCGAAGCACACACCGACACCAACTCCCGCCTTATTAATTGAGCCGATGACTAATCGACGACCTCATTGATTTGCCGCCCCCGTGTACACGGCATCGCGCGGGAAAACAACCGTGAACACAGATCGGCGAGATTAGAAAAATACAAAAAGAAAAAAAAACGAGGATTGCAAAAGAGGGATCTCCCAGGACGCCCCCGCTTTCTCTCACAGACAGAACGGTGACCTATGACCCCTCCGGGCCACTTTACATAATAGGAGCCGCAGAGGCTGGGTCAAAATAACACACACACACACATATATTATATATATATATATATACAGACACACACACACGGGCCCTGTGGGCCTCTTGTCAACGCACCAAGTGTGGCAAGACAGAAATGAGGAAATTAGAAAAAAAATAAACGCCTGGTAAGATACGACAGTAAAGGAGGAGACAGAGAGAGAGAGAGAGAGAGAGAGAGAGAGAGAGAGAGAGAGAGAGACGGAAAATGTGTGGCGATTGGGGACCATGATGGACAGAGAGCTGCAAGTCAGTTGAGGCGGAGGTGTGTGTGTGTGTGTGTGTGTGTGTGTGTGTGTGTGTGTGTGTTTGTCTGTGCATATGTGTGTGTGTGTGTGTGTTCACTGGGGGGAGGGGGCTGAGTGGTAAAGGCAGCGGCAGAGAAAAAGGCACGGACACACAAATGTGTGTCACTGAGAGGAAAAGAGACGGTGGGGGTGGGAGTGGGGGGGTGTTAAGGTCAGAGGTCGGCGTCGGTGACGGCCCATATATAAATCACAGCGTGTGTGGAGAGACTGCATAAGCTCACGGTGCCAGGTTGAGTTGCCGTAGTTCCCCCTGGAGGTAAACAGCAGAATGACAAACTAGCTGCAGTCAACCACCCACCCCCCTATGGGCAGTAGCCTCTTTTTACCGTTTACTCGTTTTCCCGTTTCGTTGTGGGAATGTTGCAGCTTTCAAGGTACAACCACGGAACGGGGGAGGCATTTTTATTCCGCTTTCAACCCGGCATCGCTGGTCGTAACGCTACGCCAACGTCAACACAGTTGAACTGCTCATACATTGTTCCACGAACGCACAGCTTTTCTTTCTTTCTACAATTTCTTTTCTTAGAATTAACGTTCAATGTTGTGCACTAATTGCACAAAAGCACATTCCCTGTTTGCAAAACCTAAGGCAATAAAGCCAACACTGGAGCAAAGATCAAGGTGTTGGAGGAGGAGGGGGGGGTGGAGAGAGGGAGAGAGAGAGAGAGAGAGAGAGAGAGAGCAACACACTGTGTGGGCTGGGAGCGCCGGAGGTGACGCTGATAGCAAGACCCAACTTCAACATAAGCTAACAGGTTCACAGGTAACCTTGGAAACACTTTGTATTAGTTTTCTTTCCTTTTAATCGGTCCCCGACTCGGGTCAAAGGACCAGGTGGACGCAATCCCTTGTTTACTTGACTCTGACTTAATCACTGATTGAGTTAAGGGGGGGGGGACCTGTGGTTCGGTTCCCGCTAACAGCATTTGTCAAAGCTACACATACAGTATATACAGTAAGATGGAGCGATATGAATATATGCGATTATTATTTAAGGGTTTGTTTGATACAGATGGACAACAACGATGTCCTAACAACTATGGCAGTGTGCTTTTTTTAATGAAAAACACACAGTAGCAGCAGTAGCTCAGGAATTAAGAGCGGTTGTCTGGCTGAGGAAGGTCGCTGGTTCGATCCCTGGGCTCCGCCTCCTAGCTAAGTGTGGAGGTGTCCCTGAGCAAGACACCACCTAACCCTAACTGCTCCTGACGTGTTGGTTGTTACCTTGCATGGTTGGCACCGCCGTCGGTGTATGAATGGGTGAATGTGAGGCAATTTACTATTTACCACCATTAGATGAATAACATGAATGTGAGCATCACGTCTTAATGGCCATATCAGTGTTCACATTAAGCTGCATAATTAATACGTGATAATGACAATTATTTTTGCCTGTCCGGTCTGTAACGAGATGACACAAGAACGTTCTGTACTTCTTGGTTACGAGTAACTTATTCGACACAACGTACATTATGCAACGCAGTTAAGTTGCACATACTAACACACAGTTCCCCCCCCCCCCCCCCCCCCACTTGTACTCGTAATGATCACTGACAAGCGTGCGCGGATTAATAAGTCAACACGAGCGCACATGAATCAGAATTCATGAAAGCGGTTTTTGTAGGAGCGGTAGGAGCCGTGCGGGGGAAATCAGCGCGCCAGACAGATAGATTTATTATTATTTCTGGGGTTATTTCTTATCTAAATATACGGTAGCACCTTGAGGCTATCGCTAATTGGCTACACCGCCGCTCCTCGAGAGCTCGCCAGAAAAGAACTCGCATCCAGAAGTATAAACCTGCTGTTGCCGGATTCAAAATAGCTTTTATGGGGAGAAAAAAATAAAACGAAGAAAGAAAGAAAGTCAGAAAGAAAGAAAGAACTCGCTGCCGCTGCTGCTGCTTTGTTTGAGATGTTTACCGCCGAGAAAAACATTGCGTTGTCTCCGTCCTTCGAATCGATATCCACTCGGATGTTTCTCTCTCTGGCGCTGACCTTATCGCCGCCGCGGCACGTCAGGTAATTTGATCTCGCGCGTGAAGACTCGGCTCTTGAGGGGATAGCGAAACACTTAGCCGGCCCATTATGCTCGCCGCCCCGCCCCCCCCAGCCGGAGCACCGTCTGTTGTGTTGTGGTTGATGTGAACAACTGACTCACGAGACGACGACAACAACAACAACAACAACAACAACACAACAAACCGGCCAAAACGCCCAGCCTTGTATTCCCCCTTCACGCCACACTTGCGTTCCAGATGTGTTCCAGAGCTTGTTTTTACCAACTCGGCTATGCTGTGCAGCACTTGTTGGATACGGAGTCTTAATAATAATAATAATAATAATAATGATAATGATAATAATGCGTCTCTATGGCTGGAAATGGCCTCTAAATGAGCACGAGTCCAAGTAAAGATATGTACGCGGCATAAAAAAAAAAGCCACTAAAATCTTTGACCTTTAATATTTTTTGGTGTGTATTTGTTTTCTCATTCAAATCGTGTCACTAGAATACATTGCGGTTAAAAAACAAACACTTTAGGTATTTCAGCGGGAGGCTGTTTTGTTTGGTCTGGACTAACTGCCTGTTCTTAGTGTTAATAGGCGAGGCTGCCGTGTTTCCCGACCGTTTGTCTCCTCGGTGTGAAAAGGTCACGCGGTGTTGTTGTTCTTTACCAAACAAGACGGGAGCCATAGACTGCTCTTAAAACCTTCTAATGTCAAAGGGTTGAATGGGATACTAGTGTAATTACTTGAGTAATTTGTAGTAGTAGCCAGGGCAGTAATTTGGATACGGCGATGACGACTGTATTTGGAAGCATTTCTTGCCTCTCGCATCTTATTTGGAAAACCAACACTGAAATAATTCTGGGGGTGTGGGGGGGGATTTGGATTTATTGTAATTTATTGTAATTTTGTCAAGAGAATTAGGTTTTCGGCAAAAAGGGGACCCAGTATCTCAATTATACTTGGCAGCGTTGAGTTGAAGTATAATAAGACGCCTCATAAGTCGCCATTTTCTTCAGTTGGCTTTCATTTTCCACACGGCGAGGCACACGTGAGAGTCAAAATGGAGGTCTGCTATGCGGGGGGTTGTTCCCGTCAGCATCAGCATCACCCGACACACTCCGTTTCCCGGCAGTGCTGTGATGAAAGCTCATCAAATCTTATAGCGCATACAATAATAACACATTAATGCATTCATGTATTGATGAGGAGAGCACTACAGGACACACCCGTTCGTTTTAAGCGGTTCAGCGAGGGGCTCCGCGAAGGCGAGTGGATGTATTTGGATAAAAGCGTCTGCCAAATGCCCTAAATGTAAATGTAAATGTAAATGTATTTACCTTCACGCAGGCCGCGAAGCGTGCATGGGCATTAATGGAAACATTGGCAAATAGATTTGTCTAAAACACACAGGCTTAGGGTTATATATATGCTAATGTGCGTCACTGCAGTTCATTCCCACTTCCAGCGATGTCCATTACTTTTAGCGGGATGGCATGGGCTACGTTCCCAAAATGAAATACCGAGAGGCGGGAAAAAAAATAGAGATAAGACAACATGCTCAATGAAGGAAACTAAAAACATGACTTTATTCACGTGCGAGGGTAAACAAAACAAGCCGAACGCGGCAATTTGGATTTGCGACCCATCGACGAAAGCGACGACACAAATAGCTCCTGGCAAATCATTTCCTTCGGCAAGTTTATCTATCAAACTTTATCTCGCCGAAATATTACATGCCACAACAATGACGGCTGACTTTTGGCCAACGGTTCGGACTCAGACGACGCTTACAATACAACATTGTGTAAGACTTTGTGTCATTGACTTCTGGACCTTTTTGGCTTTTACAACGGCTGTCAACAAAACGTCTTTTAAGAAGCCTTTGGGGGAACCGAGTGTCCCCTCCCAAAGTTTAAAACATAATATGGCTGCCTGTTGGCACTGAGGTGTTGACTCAAGACCCCCCCCCCCGCCCCCCACGGCCACAGCTTGAGGACACAATTAGAGACCCCCGCATCGGAAAGCACAAAAGCACTGCAGTATCCACACACATGGTTTTCTTTCTGACGCCATTGCCCGTGAAATGTCTGTTTATAAAGTATTTTTGTGCTCGGGATGTGTTTCTCGTCCACGGTTGTCATCGCTTGAACAACACAAAATCTGCTCGGGTCCGGTCCGGTCGAGTTATTGAGCGGACCGACTCAACGTGACCGTACATCTGTGTTCAAGTTTCTAGCTGAAGATTTTAGTTTGTCATTTTTGTGGGTACATTGAAAAAAACAAAAAACAAATGCTGTTTCTCCCAACCCACAGTAGTACAACCAACAACATGAGAGAAGACATACAACAAGGTATACATTCAAGATACATATCTATGTTTAAAAATGTCATTTAAAACAACGATAAAAAAACATAAATCCGAAGAGAGAGAGAGAGAGGGAGAGAGAGGGAGAGAAAGAATAAGTGATTTAGAAGCAATTTAGCAAAATTGTAGTTTTTAGTCATCACCTGTATACTTAAGTGCTGGAAGTAAGTAGAGTACATGGAAGTACATGGAAGTACAAATGCAGAACGAGTTTTGAAAGTTTTATTTAATAACTAGAATTGTGTCTAGCCAATGTGCTCTTGCCACTCGATTTTTCCGGAGGGAGCAATTTTATTTACAACAATTCAATCTGGAATCACTCGTTTTTTAAAAAGACCCCCCCCAAAAAAAACACGCTGCTTTATGAAAGCAAAGTAAATGCCACCTCTCCACCTTTTTCCTTTTGTTGTCGACGACTGACCCACCGGCAACCTTTCCCGAGTTAATTAATTGCATGAGCGGCTCATTAAGAAGCGCGCTAAATCCTCCCGCATTAATTTAACAACGGCGCAGCCTGCGACATCTATCATCGTTTAAAAGCCACCCAGTGTGACGGGGGAAGTGACAGCGCGAGGCATGGACTTGCATAAACAGCCTGCGTACCCTTGTCACGATACGACTTTCAAATTACATTGAAACGGGAAAAACACCTACGCTCCGGAGAAACATGGATCCCGTGGCGGCGGAGATGGTGTCCTCATGGTTTATATGCTGATGTGCTTTTCGTGCCTTTACAGGCGGCGGAGACGGATGATAAAGAAGAGGGTGGGAAGTAAGAAGGAGGGAGGGAACGCAACGTGACATTGGGGGCGGCGGGGGGGGGGCCCGGAGTCCAGGAATCGAACCCGGGGTCGCTCTGTGCGGCGTATCGCCGCATTACAAGCCGAGTCACCAGGCCCAGCGGTGCGCGGTAGCCCGTTCAAGATGCGTTGTGTGCTGACCGACACACACGAGCAGCAGGGGGGGCAGTGAGACCGGGGGGGCCGAAATTGCCGAAGCCTGAAGGGGTCCGTCCGATGTTGTGGGTGGTGGGTGGGGTGGGTGGGGCGACCCGATGTCACGTCGCTAACATAAACAGTAACTGACAACGCCGTGAGCCCGTGGGTGATTGCTGCTAGCCGGGCTAATGTAGCAGTGTAGCAGCGCAGCGTAGCCGGCAATGGCGCTATAGGGGAGGAGGAGACAGAGCTAACAGCGCTAGGTCAGACCGCTCGCTGCACGGCTCGCTGTACGGCTCGATGTACGGAACGTGTGCGCGGATCGAAGTGCGATTGCTTTTTTTTTAAAATTCTTTTTAGATGAGCGACCGCCTCAATTCCCCCGCCCGCAACTCAAACCTTCCTCTCTCCTCGTCTCTCTCATCTCCCTCTGTAGCGAAACGAAAAAAACAAGGCATCCGGCAACGGCAACCGCAACGGACGCGCTTGTTGACTGTTTCTGGCCGACTTGACGCATGATGCAATTTCAGCAGGGGGGGGGAAACGAACATCCTTCGGATATGATGAAAACTCAAATGGGATATTTCTTTTATTATTTCATACGTGTATCTTACAGTAACATTGCACCGTGTTCTGTTCATTCAACTTCAGCGCTCCCGGTCTTCGTCTCAAGGCTTAAATTGATCTTTTCTGTGTTTCTATGTAAACATACATAAATTATAGCTACACCCACCAGCAGCAGCAGCACCACCGCCACAACCACCCACACCACCACCACCACCACCACCATCACCACCACCACCACCACCACCAGCACCACAACCATCACCACCAGCATCACCACCACCAGCACTACCCCCAGCACCTCCACCACCACGACTTGCTGGTTTGGACGGCTCCACTCTGTGCTGTGTTAGAACCGCCGGTACGAGGGGAAGCCTGTATTTATTTCATAATGATGCAGGAGACAACAGGGGGGGAGAGGAGGAGAGTCAATCTGACATGACACTCCATTTCAACTCAGTGGCTTTTTGTTGGGGTTTTTCTTAAGGGGGTGGGGGAGGTTGAGGTGGGCCGTCAACAACACCGCAGGGGGGATAGGGAGCATATTAGAGTCTACTGCAGGTATCTCCTCTCTCTCTTCTCTCTCTCTCTCTCTCTCTCTCTCTCTCTCTCTCTCTCTCTCTCTCTCTCTCTCTCACCCTGCGGTGCCTTGGTCTATTTTAGGATGTATTAAGCAGAAACCTCTGGCGACACACACACACACACACACACACACACACACACACACACACACACACACACACACACACACACACACACACAAAGACACACACACACAAAGACACACACACACAAAGACACACGCAGAGGGAGGCCACAACACTGCCCCTCACCGGCAAACTCGCAGCATCAATCTATTTCTAACTCGTTGAAGGCCTGCCGCGCGTGACGGAGCCGCCGACCTATTCTATTCTGACGGGAGAATGTTCGTCAGCGATACGCCCGCGTTCCCTCGTAGGTATCCGTCCCGATATCCTCCTCCTCCTCCTCCCGTTCACATGCCGCATGCGACGTTCGGCCATCTTGAAGCCGAGGCACGACGGCATATTCACCGCCTAGTTCCGATCTTTTCTACTCTGCAACACTTTCCGGCGTCTGGGCGATTATCGAGCGCTTATCTTCCAATTCCGTCATTTTCCAATTTATATTATATTATATTCGAAAAAAAACCCCAAAAGGAAGGTGGATAGTACATGGATAATTACATTACATTTACATTTAGGGCATTTGGCGGATGCTTTTATCCAAAGCGACTTACAAAGATTACATTTGCTGAGAGAGACTAGAGATATATCACTGTGGTGCATAAAGATAAGAATAGAGCTGGTTTTGAGCATTCATAATTGCAAGGCTAATAGAATGAGTTTCATAATTGCTAGGTTGCCTGCATGATAGCTGGGATAAGCAGACGTGCCATTCTGAGCGCATTACCAACATCTAAGAACATACAATATACTAAGCAATGCTAAGTACTATTAATAATGCCAAGACGTACAAACACGCAATTTAGTGCTGGGGTTAGGAGAGCGGGGTAGGCGGGGGGGGATTATGCAGAGTCCAGGTGAACTCTGAACAGGTGGGTATTGAGTCTCTTGCGGGTGCTGGTGAATATACATATATTCATAGCAGATCTACAGAGGAGCAGTGGAAACTTGTAACTCCAGCACTGCAAACACCATCCCATTAAGGCCATATATTAGAACAAACAGTCGAAAGTTTGTGTCTCTTCCTCCGCAAAGAGGCAATCACCCTTTCCGCCATGTCCATCCGGCCATGTTAGGGCTGGTTCTAATGACATAAGCGGTCCTGCATGGCATGCGCCCGCCGGGCCTCGCGCCCGCTGTCCTAAAAATGAGCTCGTCCGCCTCCGTCCTCCTCCTTGGCTTCGCCTGTCCGCCGCCGCCGTCCGTCCGTCCACGACCCACGGGATCCGCGCATCCGTCCGCCGTCCTCCGCCGCCGCGTCCCGACGGTGCGCAGCACGCGGCAGGGAATGGGCATGCGGTGCAGGTAACGGGAGAGGTAGGGGCCACAGGGGGGGGCGGGTGCAGGGGGGGGGGTGTGGGGGTGCGGGTAGTGGGAAGGAGCGGTGTGAGACCGCAGGGTGGGTGGGGTGTGTTGGCTGGTGCGGGTGGGCCCGCCAGGGCACGGCGCCCCGAGAGGGGCAGGCAGGGGGTGGGGATGGGGGTGGATTCGTGGGAGCGTACCAGCGCCGTGGAGATATGTACATAGGTTACTAAAACAAAATGGTATTTTTTTACATTTACATTTTATTACTAATTTTCCCAATTCATTTCTTAAATAGTTCAACCCAACTGCCTTATCAGCCTCATAAGCTTATCTCCTATCACCTATATCCTACTTACTACCCACAACCGTTCCTCTCTGATTCTTTAATGTTCAATTTCTTTCTATTTCTATTGTGATATTTAGTCCCGTCAAGCAACCTCAAGAGTAGTGAAGAAAAGAGAGAACGGTGACGAGAAAAAGAACAGAAAAGGTAATGCCCAAACGGAATTAAAGTGGCATAATGAACCTAGACGGCAAGCGGCATTCCAGCTGCAAATGCTACGACGTATAAGACTACACCCCATCCAGGTAGAGAGAAGCGGACCATCCCTCCAAAGGGGAGGCCGCCAGCCGAGGGAAGACCTGAGCGCACACGGACAGAGAGAGATCGAGATTTTGTATGTTGGTTGTATGTTGATTACGTTGTACGAAGACGAAGTCACCTTTGAAGTAGAGAGAGAGAAATGAGTACTTATCCCAAACGCTTTATAAAGAGTGTAGCACGCGAGGCGGGGGAATACAGCGGGCCGGCAACTGGGGCGCCGGACGCATCATTTAACTAACACATAACAAACACAACACACAAACTTCAATATGACACACAACCACATATCCAAAAACTGAGATCATCATGAATAAATATTACCGTTGGCTCAGTCATTAAATGTTTTACCTCCTTAATCATACTCAATTCCCACCTTATCCCTCTTCTCACTTCGTCGTCTTGATTATAACAACTTAAACGGCTAATTTTTAAATCAAATAAATACAAACAACACTAGTAACCACCCTTTCCCCAGCGTCTTATTTCGTCCATCTCCAAATCTTCATAACTATTATCTTTACAAACTACCTACACTCATCTTGCTAACTCTCCTCTACACTTATGCTACCCATTCCTTTTCAAATCACTCACACTTCAACAAAATTTTTTACTTCATCTACCTTCTATGTCTCGTGGTGCTCCTCCCCCAGTAAAACACCCACACACTAACGAACCGCAACCAACTTTTTCATTTAAAAATTCCGCTAATAATCATCCATTCATTTTAATACTCAAATTGGTATGCCTATACAGTATTAATAATTCATCCACAATCCCCTAAAAAACCCATATCAACAAATTACAACCAACATCTCTCCTCCCTCTCTCTCTCTTCTCTCCCCTCTCTCCATCTCCTCTCTCTCCCCTCTTCTCCATCCTCTTCTATTTCTCTCTTTCTCTCTCTCTCTGTCTCCCCCCTCTCTCTCTCTCTCTCTTCTCTCTCCTCTGTCATCTCTTTCCATCTCTCTCAATTCTCCCTCCCTCGCTCTATCTCTCCTTCTCTCTCTGTCGTCTCTTCTCCTCTGCTCCAATCCTCCCTCTCTCTTTCTCTCCCCTCTCTCCCCTCTCCTCTCTCCATCTCTCCCTATCTCATATCTCTCTCTCCCCTCTCCTCCATCCTCTCCTCCCTCTTCTCCCTCCCTCTCTTCATCTTCTCCCTCTCTTCTCTCTCCCCCTCTCTCTCTTCCCCTCTCTCCATCTTTCCCTATCTCTTCTCCCCTCTCCCACCCCCCTCTCCCTCTCTCCACTCTCCCATCTCTCTTCTCCCTCTCCCCTCTGCTCCATATCTCTCAAATCTTCTCAATCTCTGGTAAATAAAAAGTATACTTATAAAAACTTTAAAATACAATAGTAAGGTCAAACTTAAAAAAAAGAATACTATATTATATACTGTATATATAAATACTAAAAAATTATAAAAATACAAAAAGAAAATACAATAAAAAAGAAAGAGAAAAAATATTATATATAAAAAAATAATGATGATAATAATAAAGCTGGGGATTTGACAGGTGGATTGACAGTTCCTTATGAGGTTGTATTCCGTTTGGATGTCCTTTTTCTCTGTCACACAGCTTACAAATCTTGCTGCTGTTTTGCACATTCCTGTTTACCCTCGGCCCAGCAGATATGGAAAGTTTTTGGTTGTTTGTTAAGGTTTTCAAAATTCTTGGGTGTTTGAGATTCTTTGTGGGAAAGTATGTATCTTCTAAGTTGGTATTAGGGTGGCAGGTTGTTAGGAAGTGTAGCTCGGTTCCAACCTCCTGTTTGGGTGCAGTGGGTACAGAGTCTGTCTTCTCTTGGTAGCCAGGTCGCCGGTTGCGCCTCTTCCTTTCTTTTTCTTCCTTTTTTCCCGTTGCGAGGCTGTGTCACTGAGTCTGTATTCTAGTCAAGGGATTTCCTGAGTTTGGGAAATCGGGTCATAGTGCTCAGGTATTTTGCCATTGTGTATTGGTCCTCTCTCGGCTCCTCTCTTCCTCCCCTCTGCTCCATTTATCTCTTCTCTCTTCTCTCTCTCTCTCTCTCTCTCTCCTACCTCTCCCTGTTGTCCCCCTGCAGTTAGTCCAGAACGAAATCGAAAATCGTTTCTGTGAGATTCTGTGGCGACTCACGCCGCCACACCACACGCACACACACACGCCACGCTCCGTCATCACGGAAAACCACGATCTTATCGCTCAACACAGGCAGGGTGCGGATGGATTGCCCGTTGCTTCCAATCCGCTGTGAACCGAAAATGGAGAATTGCTCGGTCTTCTGTTCGTCAGCATTGATTGATGAAAAGATTGATGAACAGTGGCGGGAGCTCGCTGCTCAGAAAAACCAGATCACCACAAAAGGATGGGCTGTAAACGGGAAATTGAACCCGTATTTTCACGCACGCACACCCACACACACACGCACACACATTGGGCACACACACTGAAGCCTCAGCATCCACGCTTCGGAGCGTGAAGCGAGGATGAAAGCAGAGGAGGACGGTAGCGATCGGAAGGAGGATACGAAGGGTCCTGGTTCCTATCATTACTGGTCACTGCCGGTGTTCCAATCGCCGAGGCCTGGTTGGCGCGTTATAACGATTTTTCCACGGCAGGAGCCCTTGCGGGCGGCGTGGACAAGCGCAAGATCTTTCATTATCTTTTATACCACAGGGATGGCCTACTGACCTGTTCGACCCCGGACTTCCTTTTTCTGGTCCGATTTCTCCATGCACCTCCATCTCCTCTGTTCTCTGAATATCCCTGCCGTATCCGCTCCACAAAGGGGCCACGTGAGAAAGGAACAGATCATAAAGACGGTTTTAACCGACTCCCTGTGTGCTTTCAGTGTGTGTTCTGTTGCATGTTTGAACGGTGGTCGTGTGCCACATCCACACTCGTGTGCTTGTCGGCAGTGTGCCGTGCTCCGCTTGGCTCTGACTTTTTACTACGTTCCTATTTTCCTGCGTGGCCCGTCGCATTTCTTACAGCCCTCTCATCCTTTCTCTCCTCTCCTCCTCTGAAAACTATACCCACAAAGGCTCCCCTGTGTCAGACCCTCACGATAAAATCCCGCCCCTTGCAATCCAAAGTGAAATCTGGATTTTGGCCTGAGCAGCGAGCTACCGCCACCGTCAATCAAGCATCTTCATCATCATCTGACGAACAGAAGACGAGCAATTTCTCCATTTCCTCCGGTTCCCACAGCGATGAAGCAACGGCCAATCAAATCGCACCTTCGCCGTGTGTGTGAGCGGATAAGATCGTGGTTTTCCCGTGAATGACGGGAGCGTGCGTGTGTTGTTGCGTGTGTGTGTGCGGCGTGAGATCGCCACAGATCTCACAGAAAACGATATTCCTTCAAAGAAGTATCGCCACCCCACCTCTCTGCAAGACTCCAGCTGGCAAGCTATCAATGAAAAAGAACAGATTCTACCACTGCAGGGGACAACAGGGAGAGGTAGGAGAGAGAGAGAGAGAGAGAGAGAGAGACAGAGAGAGATAAATGGAGCAGAGGGGAGGGAGAGAGAGAGCGAGAGAGAGACAATACACAATGGCAGAATACCTGAGCACTGATCCCAAACTCAGGAAATCCTTGACTAGATACAGACTCAGTGAGCACAGCCTCGCCGTGGAGAGAGGCCGCCACCGGCAGACCTGGCTACCAAGAGAAGACAGACTCTGTACCCACTGCACCCAACAGGAGGTGGAAACCGAGCTACACTTCCTAACAACCTGCCACCTATACCAAGACATTAGAGATACATACTTCCCACAGATCTCAAACACCCAAAAGAATTTTGAAAACTTAACAAACAACCAAAACTTCCATATCTGCTGGGCGAGGTACAGGAATGTGCAAACACAGCAGCAAGATTTGTGAGCTGTGTGACAGGAAAAGGACATCCAACGGAATACAACCTCCATAAAGACTGTCAATCACCTGTCAATCCCACTTCATTATTATGATCATCATTATTTTTTATATATATATCTTTTCTCTTTCTTTTTATTGTATTTTCTTTTTGTATTTTTTATATTTTTTGGTATTTTTATATATACAGTATATATATATATTCTTTTTTTTAAGTTGACTTACTTACTTGTATATATTAGTTTCTTTATAAGTATACTTTTTATTTACCAGAGATTGAGAGATTGAGAGATATGGAGCAGAGGGGAGAGGGAGAGAGAGATAGGGAAAGAGATGGAGCAGAGGGGAGAGAGAGAGAGATAGGGAAAGAGATGGAGCAGAGGGGAGAGAGAGAGAGAGATAGGGAAAGAGATGGAGCAGAGGGAGAGAGAGAGAGAGGGGAGAGAGACAGAGAGAGAGGGAGAGAGATGGAGCAGAGGGGAGAGAGAGAGACAGACAGACAGAGAGAGAGGGAGAGATATGGAGCAGACGGGGAGAGGGAGGGAGAGAGAGAGATAGAGAATAGGGAAAAGAGATGAGCAGGGGGAGAGGAGAGAGAGAGGGGAGAGAGACAGAGAGAGAGGGAGAGAGATGGAGCAGAGGGGAGAGAGAGAGACAGACAGAGAGAGAGGGAGAGATATGGAGCAGAGGGGAGAGGGAGAGAGTGAGAGAGATAGGGAAAGAGATGGAGCAGAGGGGAGAGAGAGAGAGAGAGAGAGAGAGAGAGAGAGAGGGGGGAGAGAGAGAGAGGGAGAGAGAGAGAGAGAGAGAGAGAAAGAGAGATGGAGAGAGGGGAGAGAGACAGAGACAGAGAGAGAGAGAGAGAGAGCGAAACTTGTTTTGTTGATTAAATTTCCGTTGATTATGCCGCTTGGCTTCTACGGGGATTGACTTGGAACTCGCAAATTATCCATTTTAAATGACTCGATCATTAATTGCGCTCCAAATTTGCCGTAATTAAAAATGAATGAATTGATTAATTATGCACCCGGATTTTTAAATGAAACAGTTGCGTGTGCGCGCTCGTGTATGTGTGTGTGTGTGTGTGTGGTCCTGGGCGCCACGGACGCACACAGGCAGACCTCAGGAGGTGGGTGTGGGCGTTCGAGCACCCGGCGCAGTGGCCTCGGGGAGAGAGAGTGAAAGTTCCCCTTTCATAAGAAATAGATCACATGTTCTGTTTTGCGCACAGCCTGCCCTGCCAAACAGGTGTTACATCGACCATAAGCACTTGACAGCCAGTGTGAGTCAGCCAGTCAGCCAGTAGTCAGCCAGTCAGCCAGCCAGCCAGCCAGTCAGTCAGCCAGTCAATCAGTGTGACCCCTGATGAGTTACTTTGAGGCGGGAATCAGGTACTGTATGTAACAAAGCATTTAAATGTAGTTTTATGAATGATTTGGAGCCCTGCCGCTCGAACATCCTCTGGACGCGCCCCCCCCTGCTGGGAACACCGGGTGACGTTTACTCGTGCTTGCTTTGTCCCTTTTACTTTTGATTTTAAAACATTTAACAGCCGTGTTCCCACCGTTGTTTCACCATCCAGACGCCGAACGTGACGCCAGAGCGAGGGGAACTCAACCCGGCTGGGAATAATATCGCCAGTATGAATCACAGAGAGAGCATAAAACAACCACTTCACCACTGACTGCAGCACTGGCTTTAATATTCTATTCTATTATGAATGATCCATCCTCATGCTGTTATTGGAGTATGACCTCCTGAGCTTGTCTCACTACTATTTGACAGTTTTGTGTTTGTTTTGTGTTTTGTCTTATTCTTGTCTTATTGGTTTAATGAATTTTACTGTATGCTTGTTCAACATTTTGTCTCAAGGGGTTTATCTCGAATACAGAATTTCTCTCATAAAAGCGCTGCAGCACCTTTTGAGCGATACAACACCAACAACAACAACACCCCCCGCCATTTTGTCGCTCGGGTCGGCCATCTTAAATGCTAAGGGTTTTCTCTGCGAGGCCACTTACTCGTCGTAGACTTTGAGCTGGAAGCACTGTGTGCTGAGGTACAGGAACTCCCGGTCGGGGCCATAGTCCGCGTTCAGCTTCTCCTTGAGGTCGCTGACGGGAAATAAATCACAAGCAAAGCAAAGCAACATGAACATGTTAAGACTCTGAGAGGAGACGGTGTGGAGCCTAAGAAGGCTATAGGTGATAGGAGAAGGTATAGAGGCTGATAAGGCTCGTTGGGTGAACATTTAGCAGAACGCAATTTGAAACTAGAATAAAAATGTAAATGTAACAACAAATATGAAGTTTGTTTTAGCAACAATCTATGTACATATTAGGGGTGAACTCGTACGGAATTTGGTACGATGGGTTTTGATACATCGAGAAAATAAATGTCAGTTTTTTTTATATTTAGATTTAGATTTGACATTTTTTGTTATTATGGATCGCTTGGTTTCCCGCAGCACACGGAAACTCAAGCAAAACAGCAGGGCCAGCTTTCTAACATCAAATCTAAAATAGTCATTGAAACACAATTTCAACAAGGACCCTTGGCTCAGGAACTAGGTCCCTTAAATAAAATAGGCCCACTTGAAGCGATTAGTCCGTCAACATGAAATCACAGAGTGACTCTCTAGCTCTGTAGCCACAGACGTCCAAATGTTTGTTGCATAAAGGCACGTAAAAACTGTATATATACTTTATATATATATACACAGAATATATAAGACAGAGAAAGAGACAGACAGACGCATATCTCAGACCTGGGCCCTCATTAATCGTAGAGCAGTGACCTGGACCCCATATTTTCATATTCATAACACAGAACACCTAATGGGGTTAACAACTGGTTATGGAGGGAGCAACACTCACTCCCTCCCTCCCTCTCTCTCTGTCTCTCTCTCTCTCGCTCTCTCCATAACCATTTGGAGAGAGAGAGAGAGAGAGAGAGAGAGAGAGACTGACAGAGGAAGAAATATTGTCTGTCGGCATGAGATGCAGGTTGCATAACAGTCACGGGGAGAGTGGGAGTGTGTGGGTCATGATATATATACTGTATATATACTGTATATATATATATATATATACACTGTAGATGTAAGCACTCGCAAATACAGTGGCCTTTCCCACACCTGTTGCCTCAAAGTTCAACTGTAACATAAATAAACAAAAGAAATAATAAAGAAATAAAATGGAAAGAGTGGGAGGAGGTTAAATCATGGAACTCTGCGTCACCACCATGACAGCCTCCTGTCCTGCCACCAGCAGTGTAGGCTTGGAGTGAGGATCCTCAGCCATGGACCGCGATGCCGCCATCCCGGTCGAAACTCCAAATATGGAGCTTTTTGACGAGGAGTTTGACAAAGCAATATATCTGAAACACGTAACCGGATAGACGGATCCCCCTCTTACCGGAGGTCCCACTGTGGGAATGCGTGGTGCATGTGCTTGGTGGCTGGCCTAATTAGTCTCACCCGGCCCTGTTAGGATCTGAGGGGGTGGGGCTACGAGCCTGTGGTGCATTGGGCAATCAGTGCACCACAGGTTAAGTCAGCCACCAACACACACACACACACACACTGGGGAGCCCTAGCATGCTAGCTAGCACACACGTACCATCTGCGCCATATCATTTTACTGTACCTGCAACCTGACAATAAACCGGATTACAGCACCACAACCTGCCTGTGTCCTTGGAGGAGCCCCGGACTAAAGCCACACATGTGGCATTGTGGCATAGACATGCAATGAGGTGACATGTAGAGAGAGAGAGAGACAGACAGACAGAGAGACAAAACAGAGAGACAGAGAGACAGAGAGACAGAGAGACATAGAGAGAGAGATATAGACAGAGACAGATAGAGAGTGTGTGTGTCATAGCTGCATCCATTCAACATCTCGAAAGTGAACTGAAAGTAAAAAGGAGAGAGTGTGTGTGTGTGTGTGTGTGTGTGTGTGTGTGTCGGATGGAGGGAGGGAGGGAGGGGGGGGGGGGTTGCCAAATTCCTAGGCAACCGATACTCCACCATTCAGAGAGAGAGTAGAAAAAGGCTCCATTTCTATCAGCCTAAAGTCTGGTGGAAGGTTGTTGGAGGGGGGGTGGAGGTGGAGGTGGAGGTGGAGGAGGAGGCGGTTGGGTGAGAGCTGACCTTTTGGCAACCGTGTCTCCCTCTCTCCTCTCCCCTTTCCTCTCTCCTCTCTCCCCAGTTCCTCTAATGAACAGCTTACAGGCCCTCAGGACTATCAGGGCTACATTTCGGCCATTACCTCCTGACTCAGAGGGAGGGCTTCCAGTAATGGCCGGAAAAAACCCCCAAAATGAAGACGACGGCGGTTTGTTTTCTTTCTTTTTTCTTCCTTCTCCTTCTTCTTTTTTCTCGGTCTTGTTTTTCTGCGGGGCTGTGGGGACACGCCGGGTGCCGGAGTGTGATGTTTTATAAGCCCTCTTCGTGCTGAAGATGAAGGAACAGCTGGTGGACTTTGAAAAGCGAGGAGCTACCGACCGAGCGGCGCCGAGGAATACACCGGAATCATATGTCGAAAAATATATCGATCTACTGTATATACTGTATGTGTATATATATTTTTTTTTCGCCGTTTGCGGTAGCAGGCGTGCCCCGGTACCGACTGCCTCCTCGCTTGCCGCCGACCTACATTTCCCAGAAAATAACATGGAAAAAGAACTATCGCATTCAATCCTTCGTTAGGTTTCCCCTGAAGATCAGCTGGAGTTTGTGACTAAATCGGTCCGATCCTACCTCCATCAGTGCACAGTTAGGTGCAACCTGCTCACCCCCCTCTCGCCCCCTCTCCCACACACACACACACACACACACACACACACACACACACACACACACACACACACACACACACACACTTCTTCTACGTTCGCCCTGGGTATCACACGGCGAAAACTCATTACCGTGCAGCTTTTTCCCCTCTATCAGTCACACGGAGTGCTACACTGAGGGTCTATTTTAAGGGCCTGGCGTGTGTCGATGCGCTAGCTCGGCTTACCCTGCGCGGCTGCACGCTATCATGCTAGCATGCTAACCGGTTCCCTCGCGTACACACGTACGGCCCTTGTAGGAGGGGGGGGTGGTGCTGCAACAACAACTCAATGACAGGACCTTTAAAAACACATACACACACACAAACCTCTTTAACCTAATGTTTATTTTTTTTTTGCTCACCTTATTTCCGTGTTGGCGATCTCGTAGGCTTCCTCCACCTTCCGCAGCTCCTCCGCCGCCCTCTCCGCAGCTGGATGGTAGGAAACAACACACACACACACACGCACAGGTCAGGAGACGCAAACTCTTGCTCAGGGACACCTCCGCACTTAGCTAGGAGGCGGAGCCCGGGAATCGAACCAGCAACCTTCCCGTTGCCAGACAACCGCTCTTACCTCCTGAGCTACTGCCGCTCAAGTCATGATGCGTACATACAGTACATACAGCGCCGTCTAACGAGTCATTTACTTGCGTGGTCTCGACTTTCAACTTTTTTCGAAAGAGCCGTCGTAACAAAACAGAACCCCCCCCCCCCCCCATCACCACCCTGGATATGGCGTTGTGTGTGTGGTGTGTGTGTGCTGTGTGTGTGTGTGTGTGTGTGTGTGTGTGTGTGTGTGTGTCATGTGTGTGTGTGTGTTGTGTGTGAGGCATGTTACGACTAAACCTGCAGTAGTAGCAACAGCATGTCGTTCAGCTACTTCGGAGGGGGGGCGGGAGGCGAGATGGAGGAGAGAGGAGACAAGAGGGCGAGATACAGAGAGAGAGAGAAGATGAGAGAGAGAGAGAAAGAGAGAGACGACGAGCATTACGAGGCCTGCAGTTCTTAATTGTTGTTAGCGCAGGGTAGTGGTGGCAGAGAGAGGGGGGGGGGGGGTCTTTCATTGAGAAAACTCTCACAGGGACCGCGCCGTGGCATATACAGTGCGCCACGTGTGTGTCAACGAACGGTGTGTCGTGTGTTGTGTGTTGTGCGTGAGAGTGGTGTGGGAGGCTTCAAAGAGGAGAGAGAGAGAGAAGAGAGAGAAGAGAGAGAGTGCGGACTGAAACAATTAGCATGTTCCTCGCTTTGTGGCGGTCTCAGCTCGTTCGCCCATAAAAGATATGAAGCCCACACACACCACACACAACCACCCTTATCACACGTGTCTCCAAGATGGCGGTTCCATGCACAAGCGAGCACATATGCAGTGTGTCTGGGAGGTGAGCGGAGACATCCCTTTGCTGTAATGGCAATTTCTTTACGTCCCTGCCCCCAATCTACCAAAGCTAACACACACAAGACATACACACACACACACATGCTTGTTATTACCCCCTGTCTAAGTGTGTCTCACATGCACAATCTCTGCAGCTCATCACTTTCATATAGGTGTGCGCACACACACACACACACACACACACACACACACACACACACACACACACACACACACACACACACACACACACACACACACACACACACACACACACACACACACACACACACCTTCCACCTTATCAGGCTGAGTGATGACAAAAAAGAGGAGGCGGAATCCCAGGAGGATCACCTTTGACCCTTTGTTGCCTGCAGCCCAGGGAGGGAGGGGGAGAGAGAGAGAGAGAAATATATATATATATAGAGAGAGAGAGGGTGAAAAGAGGGCCTATAAAGAGCACGCGTGCAGAGTGCAGATCAGAAGAGCAACAGAGTGAGAGAGAGAGAGAGAGAGAGAGAGAGAGAGAGAGAGAGAGAGAGAGAGAGAGAGAGAGAGAGGAGG
>PIJE02002563.1:37500-40000 GCA_002895965.2 Coryphaenoides rupestris
CGTAGCGCCGCTTAACGGACGTGCATTCGTTGAAATAACATCGCGTGAATAAATCACAATCAATGTTTGACCAAAGTCAAACTGTCAAAGAAGTTGTCATCCACTGTTGAGACATCACCATTTCCTCCGAGATCCTTTCCCGCCTTTTTTCCCTTTGGAGTTGACTCCCGGAAACCGGCGGTCGTCGCCCCGTCGTGAATAAGCACGATGATGTAACAACAAGAGGCCCGGGAGTCGCTCGACCTACTTCCCCCGCCTCCCCCACCCTCCCCCTTCCAGCACGAGTCTGTCATCTCGCCGATGTTCGCTGCTTGCCGTCCCCCCCGCCACTGACACATCTACATGCACGCTCTTGGAAATGCTGTCTCCCATTTGGGAATTGTGTGTACGTTTGTGTTTGTGTGTGTGTGTGTGTGTGTGTGTGTGTGTGTGTGTGTGTATGGGGGAAAAAAAGGGGGCCTGTGATTTGTTAGGTGATTTGCGTTGAAAATAAACATGATTTGTCAAACGTGCTCATCACCGACACAAATGGTGTGATATTGGATTGCATAAATGCAGACATTTGGCGAAACGCCCCCATAACGCGTGAGATATGGAAATCTAATGTATCCAAGTATACTGTGTGTGTGTGTGTGTGTGTGTGTGTGTGTGTGAAATATTATGAATGAAAAGAAATAGAAAAAGACTTGATACGTGTGCCTTGTGTATCGCCCACAAAGCATGCGTCCGGTAACACAGACACAGCAGGTTGGGATGGTTTGCCTCCAGAACCAGAAGTGTGTGTGTGTGTGTGTGTGTGTGTGTGTGTGTGGGTGTGTGTGTGTGTGTGTGTGTGTGCTCAGGCTTAAATGGGAGCGCTCTGACACCACCACAGGGCACCGCGTGTCGGAGAACTTTCCCGCCTGCGCCGTCTCCGTATAAAATATCTTTATACGGGATCACGTTGGGTTCCTGCCAACAGCTCTTAGCTTCAGGAGCTAGGCAGCGTGATAAAAAGAAAGTAAAAAAACGATAAGGGAAGTCAAATAAAAAGGGGAATGTATTTCCGACACGTCAGAACGTCGATGAGACGGCAACGCTGGCAGTCATTCCCGAATCGGAATTCTTGACAGTTGTTGAAACGTGAAAAGCGTGCTCGCGTGCTCTCTGGCGCGTTCCGAATCCCATAAATTCCTCTCCTTCCTGCGGCGATTTGGCGCACGGGCGAGAGGGTGAGAGGGCGTGGAGGGGGGGGGTAACACGTAAGCCTTAAGGATCGTAGTAGTAGTAGTAGTAGTAGTAGTAGCATGTTCCAACTGTGTAGCAAATACATAAAAACCTCCTCCGTCCTCCTCCTCCTCTCTTGACTCCAGTTTCATCGAGCCAGCACTCCAGGCGGACACAATTATGTCTCAAGGACACACCGCCCTCGCCACCCGCCTCCCCTCTCCGGCGGGGGAGGGGGGTGGGAGTCGGAGGTCAGAGGTGGCGGCTGCGCGCGGCCACATTAATGGCGCACCGCCTCCCGCTTGAAAAAAAATCTGCACGCTAATTTGGAAAGCGCTGCACAGAGGCCTTTAATTAACAGCGGCCGGGCCCCAGGATCCGTGACCCCCTCGCACTAAAGTTCCGTCACCTATTGCTCCCTCTCTTACACCCTCCCTCCCTCCCTCTCTCTCTCGCTACCCTACCACCCGCTCACCGATTGGTCGGTTTGAGGCTGCTTTGTTGACTGAATATGTTTGGCCCGGCTGGGGGTGTCGCCTGCGGTGAGAGAGGGGCGGGGCAGTGGGAAAGGGGAAAGAAAATTGTCTTATGAATGTGCAGTCCTTGCACAAATTACAGAGTGCACACGCGTTTGCTCGTAGGCAAATGGCATGTTGTGAATTCATTAGTCGCTATGGCGATCGTAGCGATAACACCGGACACCGTTCACGGAACAATTTGCACAACCGCGCATTTCAACATTGTATTTATTTATTTATTTAATATCCTGTAACCCGTGTGTTTTTTTCCATATTGTATCGATTTTTCCTTTCATTCTGTGATATTATCAGTGGGTATTACATTGCCTCAACAATGCATGTGGGTATGAATGAATGTATGTGCCGACGCACGTACAATAAAAATACATTCTGATCGTAATTTCCATGAATTCATTTCGTTTCATCGCACCGGCCGGACAGAACAAAAGCGATTACGCATTTATGCTTACAAAGCTTCCTCCCGATGAGAACCTAAGCACCACTTAGGCCCCGTGCACCGCGGCGCCAAACGGGCTCTGCGGCTGATAAGTGCTTATGCCGGCCGACCTAAACTATAGCCGGCCTCTGCACTCTCTATAGGCACAGCAGAGCACAAACAGCAGCAGCAGCAGCAGCAGCAGCAGCAGAACCACGGACAGCGCCCCAGGATCCCGGCCACCTCAGCACCTCGGACTGCACCTTATGTGCACCAAAAATCTAGCAGCAGCTCACGCGTGGTTATCAGACGCCACAGACAGAGACCACAGGCGGAAGCA
>PIJE02002563.1:45000-47500 GCA_002895965.2 Coryphaenoides rupestris
AGTCAGATTGCAAAAACGCTGCCACGGTGTTGGAAATATTGAACTTATATTGATATTGCAATACAAATGATCACAATGTGTAGGCCTATATATGCAGTATATGTCTCACCAAGATCTTTTTTATTGCAAAGGGGTGGGTGGTCGTCCGTCTCTAGTGGAAGCCATCCGGTAGCATGTAGCATGCAGTCGCGTGACCACTCCACTCACACTTGTGGACTCTCCCCATCCTCCCCCTATCCTCCCCCTCCTCCCTTCCCCCTGATTACACACACACACGCAGCGGCAGCCGAGATGTCTCAGCGATGAGAGCCTGCACACACACACACACACATACACACACACACCACCCCCCCCTCTGTCCACTAAAGCCTGTTTCCCGGGGGGGGGGGATGTGTGTGGGTGGGTGGATGGGAGGAAGGAGCGGTTCATCTGTTGGTCATCAGGCTCGATCGTGGCCCATCTCAATCTCACCGTCACGCACGCACGCACACACACACCCATGCACGCACACACACACACACCTTTTATCTCACCATTATCGTCCAATGAGAACTCACAAATGCATCACATGGCTTAGTGCTTAGCTCAGCAGTGGTGGGTAGAGTTGTTCTGTGCCTCTCTCTGTCTGTGCTCCTACGCCCGCGCCCTCTGCAGGGTGGTTGTGGGGGTGCGGTTGTGTGGTGGTGTGTGTGTCCACCGTGTTGTGGGTGTGTATCACTTTACAGGAATGTTCTAGAAGCTGCGTTCTGCTGACCGAGCCGGGCGTGAACCCAAACCCTGTGACTTCAGTTGTTTCAGTTCCAGCGTTTTGTTTTTTCCCCCCACCGACAACAACAGATCGTTACTCCGCTCCGCACACCTCCCAGTTTCTCTCGCTGTACCGGTTTCCTGGTGCTGTCGGTGGGGGGGTGGGGGGGGGGTAGGCAGGCAAATATGGATTAACTGTTTGCGGCCGTTTCATTTAGCAACGGCATCAGCTGCTGCACACTCTTGAGTCAGAAAAGGCTACAAAAGCCAGAAGACAGAAAGACGTCTTCGACCGACTCCCACCTCTCCCTTCCGTCCTCCTCTGTATCACTCTCAACCCTTTTTACCGCCTCCCCCCTCCCCACCTCCCTCTCTCTCTCTCTCTCTCTCTCTCTCTCTCTCTCTCTCTCTCTCTCGCTCTCTCTCACGCGATCTCTGCAGGCAGCTCCTTCACACTCTGATACACTCCCGGTGTGTCCTAGCGCGCATGTCCCCCCGCTCGGAGCACACTAGCAGTGCGAGCGTAGCGCTTGTGTGGCATTGGTGTGGCGTTAGCACATTGCCTCTCTGTTAGCATAGCATTAGCGATACGCTGATGCCACACCGGCATCCACGATGAAGTGAACTTTAATGATTTGAGCATAAATTCAATCATAACAGATTGAGTTGGAGTCAGATTGCAAAAACGCTGCCACGGTGTTGGAAGCTCTCTCTCTCTCTCTCTCTCTCTCTCTCTCTCACTCATAACACAGCACCTGGACACAGGTGACGTCCCTGTCAACAGAGCAAACAAAACACAACAAACACAACACAATACAATAAGAGACAACACAATACAATAAAACACAACACAACACAACACAACAAACACACAACAAACACACAAAACAAAAAACACAACACAAAAAAAACAACAAACAAACACAACACGGTGTTGGAAATATTGAACTTATATTGATATTGCAATACAAATGATCACAATGTGTAGGCCTATATATGCAGTATATGTCTCACCAAGATCTTTTTTATTGCAAAGGCGGCAATATTTACATATGCAAGAATGGCGGCTTGGAGATAATGTAGGTATATTTAAACACATATTACTTAATTTTTTACATTCATATTCCATATTGTTTCACACATTGTGAGGTTATTCTTTGTTATGAGGTTTTTACATTTACATTTAGGCCATTTGAAAGAGAGACAGCAATATATGGCTGTAGTATATAAAGATAAGAATAGAGCAAGTTTCAAGCATTCATAGTTACGAGGTTAATAGAACGAGTTTCGTAATTGCTAGGTTGCCTGGGATAAGAGCAGACGTGCCATTCTGAGTGAATTACCACCATCTAAGACATACAATATGCTAAACAATGCTAAGTACTATTAATAATGCCAAGACTTACAAACACGCAAGTTAGTGCTAGGGTTAGGAGAGGGAAGGGGGGGGGGGGGTTATGCAGAGTCCAGGTGAACTCTGAACAGGTAGGTCTTGAGTCTCCTTTTTTCTGGTTTTTGTGTTATAGGAGACCATTTATTTATTCTTTGGTTTAATGTGGAGCTTGTTTCATGTGTAGCACTTGTACACTTGTACAAAATGGGCTACATAGAGAAAGCTTCAGGCAGTGTGCATATACTTACTGTACTGTACATTTCCAGTTCTATTTGTATCCCAGTATAGCTATCCACACAGCTATAGCGTGAGCTACCATTATACATTCTGCGGGCGGACGCATTCCAATTAGATTACGTG
>PIJE02002563.1:52500-60000 GCA_002895965.2 Coryphaenoides rupestris
TGCTAGCGAGACGGTGTCGTTCACCTCGTCGCCATGACAGCGCCTCCGTGTTTCATTCTGAAACGACGCTCAGGAAACAGCCTGGCCCAGTGGCACACATATATTATATTTCAGGAACGCGGCGCACAGAATGAGAAATTCCTAATTGCACTGCTCTCATTTCCTTCCCTCCCCTCCGACTACAAAGACGTCCTCTTATCGGGACGCGTTAATATTGCATTTACACCGCAAATTAAATCGTGTGGAATCAGTGTGGCTGTGAACAAAAGTTTTGCGAAAATGAGGCAAACAATGGAGCTGAGAGCAACAATCGAGCGATGATCAAGGCAAGACAAAGAGCAACAACGACAAAGGAGAAATTCAAAACCTTTGTAAATATTTGGCCCCTTGCATTATACTTAATTATGAAGCTATGCCTACCTCTCGTCGGTAGAACAACTATATATATATATATATATATATATATATATACATAAGTGTGTGTGTGCGTGTGATAAATTGATAACAACTGCATGAAGAAAATCGCACATGTCACCCGTCATTAAGGCAGCAATTAACTATTAACACTGCTCGCTCCTCTGCACGCTGGTCTGTCTGGGTGTCACACGGCAAACAGTGTGACCTATCAACAAGATCCGCATTTAGACCCCCCCACCGACACCCTCACCCCATCATCTCCACATAATGAGGGAGGGCGAGAGAGAGAGGGCAGATCGAGCTAAAGACAGAGAGAGAGCGAGAGAGAGCGAGAGAGAGCGAGAGACAGAGAGGGACAGAGAGAGAGAGAAACATTGCACTTTGCCTCACACAAACAAGATCCCAGATGGTTTTCCTGTGCGCCCGTGGTGGGGGGGCACACACGTCTACGTGTGAACACACACACACACACACACACACACACACACACACACACACACACACACACACACACACACACACATATGACACAAACCTCCCGCGAACACACTGTTATCCTCTCACAGTCCCCGCCTCCAGGCACTGACTGAACACCGGCGCCGCCCATAAAAAAAATGTGAAAAATACCACGGTACACATCAGACGGGGTCGAGTGTTATCCGGAAAAAAAACTACTACTACTATTATTATTATGATGAACCATTGTTCTGTTAAAGGAGAACCAAGCCCCAACACTACTGGTTTGTATGAATGGTTCTCCCTCTCTAGGTTAAACTCACACTATTGCATGCATGACCTCCGATTGGCCGATAGGGGTCACATGGTTACCTGCCGATTAACCATTGATGCGACACACGCTAGTTGAAGTTACATTGAAGGGGCGGAGTTTACAGGCCCTGTGGTTCTCCTTTAAGCTTTTGTTTCCAAGCTATTTTATACATCATTTTACATATTCTGACATTCAGTAATATTATTATTAGCATGAAGTAAGTTATACCCAATAATATGTTGCATTGCAAAATGCAATGAAATGCAAATGAAATAGAAATCTCCCAGTCGTACACAAGCGCGGTACAGTATTAGTATTTCCCAGATAGATCTTCACGTTCAATTCCAATTGTATTCAACCAGTATTCTTGCTTTTTAAATTAGATTTTGTAATCGCCAGCAGCGCCTTGAAACCAAATTTGCATTCGTGAGAGGAGTGAAGGACGTACAGTGATTAACCGTTTCAATACTCCTTCGATAATGAATACATTTCTTTGACTGCTGCAGGAAGCTAGCGAGCGACTGCCATCGCGTATCTTGCTGAACTTCTAACGCTCACCACCGCCGTCTGCAATTTATCTTTCGTTTCTTGGCAATATCGCGAGGGACCGTTTCATCGTTGAGATTCTGTTGAGAGTGCAATGTTCAAAAGAATAACATTACGGCAGACGTCAGTGTCGTGTCAATCAACTCGCGTGAAATTGTGAGAAATACGACAAATAAGCCAGCGGTTTATTTTTCGAGATATGATTCATATTGCCGTGTATTCTTGTGTGTGACTGGTCCGAATCAAATCCAAGTTGAGAGACAATGGCTCTGGAACACAAAAGGAGAAAACGCTCTCCTTTGTTTGCTTCTTGTCGATGTTTTATGTTATTCAAATGAAACTTTCACTTAGCCACCATGCAATAGAAAGTCGTTCGTCTATTTAATGCAAGGATAAGTACCTTAGTAGCTTCTCCTCCTATAGAAATATACAGTATAGAGTACTCTTTTCACAGATCGTTAGAAGCAGGGGTAAAGGCATTAACAGTTCCTGGAATTTTAACGTCTGTTGCAGCAGCACCAGCATGGTATCAATGTATAGTAACTGGACTAGCTGTGTCTGTACCAGACCTAAATCCAACGGACCCGGAAGGTTAGAATCAGAATCAGGTTTATTGTCATAGTTTTTACAAAACAAGGAATGTGCTTTTGTGAAATTGGTGCATAACATTAAACATTAAAAATTTAATTTTTTGTATTCTAAAAATACATATAAAAAATAAGCAATTAAAAGGTGCAATATGAGCTGCACCTGTGTTTTTGCTTTTCCTGCTGTGGAAAGGGTCAATAGTGTAATAGTTACTGTGGGAGTGTGTGTGTGTGTGTGTGTGTGTGTGTGTGGTGTGTTGTGTGTTTGGTGGCTGGTTACTCCACACACTCTACACACACACACACACACGCTAATTTGTTACACCTCGGTTATGCCCCTATGAAGACTCAAAGACCTCTGGAATGCATCCACTGTACCTCTCCGAGTGGAATGGAATGTCCTGGCCTGTGCTGTGTTCCACGTCAGAGACCCGCCCCTAGACCCGCCTCGGCAAGGCGGGGGCGGAGTTTCTGCACCAATTAAACCTGTCAGCCAGCCAATCACAGCAGCTCTATAGTCAGAAGGATGCAGAATGCATGGTTTTGCAAGAGGGTTTAGAGTGCTTCCCTTCCATTACAAATGGCTACACTTCCACTTCCTGAGCACAAAAACACACTGCAGGGGAGAGAGAGAGAGAGAGAGAGAGAGAGAGAGAGAGAGAGAAGGAGAGAGAGAGGGAGAGAGAGAGAGAGATAAAGCAAGAGCAAGAGAGCGAGAGAGAGAGGGATTTGTGGAGAGTGTATTTGTGCTTATCTGGTTGAGGATGAAGATTGTGTATTTATGTGTTTGGTGTGTGTTTGTGTCTGCACACAAGTCTGCCTGCATGATGTGTGCATGTGTGTGTGTGTGTGTATGTGCATGACGTGTGTGTGTGTGGATACTGTGTGAGAGGTGATGAAGAAGGAGGAGTAGGAGGAGGAGGATGTGAGAAAAGTGAGTAATGCCTAATCTGACCACTCAGCACTCTACCACCCTGTAAACAACACACACACACACACACACACACACACACACACACACACACACACACACACACACACACACTCAGCGAGAGGCTGATATATATACAAGGGGGTGTGCAGATGCTCCCGGTTTGGTGGCGTTTAGATGGGAGTGATCGCCCAAAGTGTATTCCACTCCAGATGTCATTCATATGGATGGCGTTTAAAGTACCTCCCCATGCCACGGAATATACCGGTAAAAGCCTCGTAGTATCTCCACTTCCTTACTGCGGTTTCTGCTCACAACGCCTCAGGAAGCTGTTTGGTGACGTGAGCCAGCCCACAGGAAGGACACAAACGCACACACACACGACGAATTCCTGAAGTCTATTATTATATTATTATATATATTATTATATATATATATATTGATTATTATACAGTATATATTATTATTATTATTATTATTATGTATCCTCTTTTGTCCAGTGCCTCAAAAGTGGTATCTCGTGAAGCGTGAGGCGCCGTGTCACACCGTGTTTGAACGCGGAGGTTATTTGAATACACGTCAGAATGCCACCTGGTTAACCGTGCGTCATCCGTCCCTTTTAGCTAGCTCTTTGGGGGGGGGGGGGGGGGGGGGGCGGTGGGAGTGTTGGTGTGGACTGCAGAGATGCATTTAAACCAAAAGACCTGGAAAAAATGTGTTGGGGTCTGTACCAAAAACAAACATGTTTTCTAACATCTGGAGATAACAAAAATGCGCCGACCAGGGCATTGCTGCAGTAATAACGGCCTTATACGTTTACATTTACCCATATACGGCGAGTATCCCATCTATTCTATTCTATTTATGCAGGCAACCTAGCAATTATGAAACTCTTTCTATGAGTCTTGCAACTATGAATGCTTGAAACCTGCTCTATTCTTATCTTTATGTACCACAGCCATATATTGCTGTCTCCTTCAACAAATGTAATCTTTTGTCGCTTTGGATAAAAGCGGCCAAAATGGCCTAAATGTATATGTATACTGGGTTAAATGTAAATATATATAAATATAGATATATATGCTGTATATATTGTGATTTCAATAATATTTCAGTGAATTGTTCAGCCCTACCTCCCGCCCGTGTTGCCAGGAAACTGGTAAATGTTTATGGTGAATGGTGGTAAAAGTTCATCGAGATAAGTTATTGCGCTGGCTGGATGGCTTCCTGCTTCTAGCGGTCCAAAATAAATCATATACCATATAAAGAGTTGTGCAGCAGCAGCAACAACAACAACAACAACAACAACAACAACAACAACAACAACAAAACCCCCTCCAAAAATAAAAGCGAGAAAAACAATGTAATCATTCCACCGGCTTAATGAAGAGGAGCCGTCTTGCAATCGTTGCTGCGTGACCGTTTGTTTATCGGTGCTCTTACTGCTCTGGCCTGGGTTGTCGTACGTGGACGGGGATCGGAGCTGATCCGCACCCGTGTGCCACAGCGTTTAGCGTTGTAACGCTCACGTTTTCAATTTCGGGGGGCTCGGAGACTCATTCGTTTAGGGGAGGGTTTATCGTTAAATGCATCGTCCCCCAGTGGCTTTGACGGTGTGGGGTACTTCCCCCCCCCTCCCCACTATCTCCCCCCTCCCCCCTCCCGTGCGTCTGCAGAATCGGCATCGGATTGGCAGGCCGGGCGGTGGGTAAGCAACGCGCGGCGCGTTGACCTCGCCGTAATCCAATTACGCCAACGGAAGCACTGTTCGTTTAGCAGAGCACATTAAGCTCTTTTTTGAGGCATTTCTCCGGTGATTAGCACAACACAGGCAAACAGGCTAATTACGCTCCTGTGTGTGCGCGTGTGTTGTCTGTGCGCGTGTGTCTGCAATGTGTGCGTGTGTGCATGTGTGCGCATATATGAGTGTGTGCCTGTGTGTGCTTGTGTGAGCGTATTGTGTGTGTGTGTGTACATATGTGTGCGTGTGTACGTGTGCATGTGTGTGTGTGTGTGTGTGTGTGTGTGTGTGCGTGTGTGTGTATAGCGGAGAGTGCGCGCACGGGGGGGGGGGATTCAGGCTGAATTAACCATGAGTCTCACGCTGTCAATCAAGTTGAGTCTATTCGGCGAGTATGGGCGGCTGTGGTAATGCACGGAGGTACCTCTTTATGTGTAGATGCAGGGCATGTGTGTGTATGCGTGCACGTGTGTGTGTCTGCATGTGTGTGTGTGTGTGTGTGTGTGTGTGTGTGTGTGTGTGTGCGCATGTGTGTGTGTGTGTGCGTGCGTGCATGTCTGCCGGTACACTGAGCTTGCTTACACTTGTTTATCCGCCGCCGTTGTATTTCGGCAGGCCTGACATTTACCAAAATTGATTTCCTCCGCACTCACACATTTGTTTGAACATACAGCGCCGACGACTCCATAATCCCATTTTAATTACAAAAGATGTAGCAGAGAGCTCTCCCCGCGCCCGCGCAACGCACGCTAGCTCGCTAGCACGCACGCACGCACGCACGCACTCGGGTCCCCGCGGCGATGACACACACACACACACACTGGCGAGGAATCAATCACCAAGACACTGGTTGCCGGGGCAACGCGGACTGGGGGAGGGGGGGTGGGGGGTCGGTTAGGTGGCAGCTGGGACAGGGGGGGGGGGGGGGGGGGGGGGTTCTGCACTACTGTCTAAGTGGTAAATGATTGTCGACGCAACTCGCCGGCGGCGGATACGAGGACAGGGGGAGGGGAGGGGTCTTTTTTTCGTTTTGATCTCACGTCGCACCGTTTTTCCCGCTCTTTCCCGTTCAGCTCTCCAACCCACTCCACGCCCCCCCACCCCACCGCCCGCCACCATCGCCCCCCTATTCTCTGCCTGATCTTGTCACCCTGGCAGAGAGCTAATTACGTGCCCCTTTTTTTCCCACCGCCCCCCGGGGGGCCGGCACGTGGGGGCGGGGGTTTGGGGTGAGTTGGTGGGCCGCCCCTTCCCGTTTCCCCCGGCCCCCTTCCCCACCCCGTGGCTTGGCCGGCCGCCGGTGACCGGCCGGTGGACGGGCCGGTTGGCGGGGGGGGCTTCGCAGGTCCGCCCTCGCGCCGCCGCCGACGCGCCCGGCCCCTGGACCCCCCGCGCCTGTGCGCGCTGTTACCGCCCCGCCCTCCACCCCCCCGCCCTCGGCCAGGCCCGACTTAAACCCGTACCGGTGCTGTCCAACGCCACCCATACTCCTGCTACTTTTACTTTCGCTTTTTACTTTTAACTTTTGTCTGCTTCGCCCCCGCCCCCCCTTCCCTTTTGCTGCCGGTCCGGGCGGGGCGTTTCCCGCGCTTCCCCCGGCTCCCCCTCCCCCGGTGTTCCCGCCCTGCCATGCGCGTTTGGCCGGGCCCCGCCCTCGGCTTCCCGCCCCCCCTGCCCCTCGGTTGGCCGTGCCTCCCCGGCCCGGCCCGCCCGCCCCCCGCTCTTCTCGTTCGTCGTCGGTCTCTCTCTCTTCCGTGTCTCCGTGTTTCGCCCCCGGGCGGCCCCCCGGCCTGGCGGCGGGGCCCTCGCCTTGCCCCTGCTGCCTTGCGTTGGCCCCCCGGCCTTGCTCTCCCTTGCGTCAGGTGAGCCGGCTGTTGGCCTTTCCGCCCGCCGCCCCGGCTCCCTTGGGTGTGCTTCCCTCGCGTCGCCGTCGCCTCGCGCTTGCGCCCCGCGCCCCGCCCGGCGTCCCGCTTCTTCCCCCTTTGCCCCCTGCCCCCCCCGCGCGCCGCCCCTGGCGCGTTCCCTTCGTTTGGTTTGCGGGTGGCGTGCGCCGACGCCAATGGGAGAGTTCCATTCGTTGGTTGCGGGTGGAGTGAGAAAGCCATGGAGACCGCATGCGTGTGTGTGTGTGTGTGTGTGTCTGATGTTGATGAATCAATGTATTTTCGATCATCAAATCATAAAGTTCATTCTCAGTTTAAATCTCAATATTATGACACTTTTGCAGCGTTTTATGTGGAAGTGTTTTATGTGGAAATCCGACTGCTTCATGGCCTGAATATCTATTTCCATAGAGGGGGAGACAATAATCAGTAATAATTATCACATTTCGTCAACTTGTTTTCAACTTTTGTGACGCCGTTGATTGAAAAATGTTTTCAATCAACTTTTCAATCATTTTACTGCCCAGGGACTACGGACGGAAAATAGCAATTTGCTAAAAACCTGGTACACTACATCTCTCCTTGTTTTATAAGGTTAATGTTCTTTGTACTTTGTCCCTGTTCAA